>ML110206.1:0-68585 GCA_003697995.1 Taxidea taxus jeffersonii | reverse complement strand
AATGTTGTTTTGTCTTATGATATCACTTCTCTCTCAAATTCTCCCCTTGTGGTCCAATAGTTGTTTGTCTCTCTTTTGCTCAGCTTCTTTATTCTCTGTCATTTGGTCTTCTATATCACTAATTCTGTCTTCTGCCTCATTTATCCTAGCAGTAAGAGCCTCCATTTTTGATTGCACCTCATTAATAGCTTTTTTTATTTCAACTTGATTAGACTTTAGTTCTTTTATTTCTCCAGAAAGGGCTTTTATTTCTCCTGACAGGGTTTCTCTAATATCTTCCATGCCTTTTTCGAGCCCGGCTAGAACCTTGAGAATCGACGTCCTGAATTCCAGATCGGACATATTACCAATGTCTGTATTGATTAGGTCCCTAGCCTTCGGTCCTGTCTCCTGCTCTGTTTTTTGTGGTGAGTTTTTCAGCCTTGTCATTTTGTCCAGATAAGAATCCGCTGTTCTCCTTGTTAAGTGAACTTGGTCTTGGCTGGATTTCTTTGATCTTCTGGGGGAGGGGCCTGTTGTAGTGATTCTCAGGTGTCTTTGCCCCAGGCGGAGTTGCACCGCCCTTACCAGGGGCCGGGCTACGTCATCCTGTCAGGTTCGCTTTCGGGAGCTTTCTGTAGAGTTCTGGAGGACGGGAATGACAATGGCGGCCTCCCAATCTCCGGTTCAGAGGAGCCGAGAGCTCGGGGCCCCAGTCTTCAGTGCACCTTCAGAGAAAAGCGTTTAATCACTCCCTTCTCCCCAGCCTCCGTCTGCGCTTGGAGACCGCGCCCGGAGAAAATCGTGCGTCATCAGTCCCGTCTCACTGGCTTCTGGGAGTGCTCCGAGCTCACCCAGCCTGTGACCAAGCGTCTCTGTCTCTGGCAGAGTCCCCCCTGGAGTCTCCGAACCCCGTAGATCCCTGAGCTCTCCTGGGTCGGAGTCTCCCCGGATCTTGTGGGGACCCTCGCACAGAGCACCGGCCCGCGTCACAGACCACTAGGAAACCTCGGCTCTGTCTCCGCAGCCGACTTCCCCGCTCTCATACCTGTGAGCTCTGCGACACTCAGACACCCCCGATCCTTCTGTGACCCCGCGGGACCTGAGTCCACGCTGTCCCCGTGAGGTCTTCACCCCAGTTTAGCCTCTGGAGCGATGTCCCTCCGTGGAGCCGACTTTTAAAAGTCCTGATTTTGTGCTCCGTTGTTCCGCAGCTTGTCGGGAGCCGGCCCCTCCCCCTGGGGTCTATCTTCCCGCGTTGGATTCACTTCTCCGCTGGTCCTACCTTTCAGAAAGTGGTCGATTTTCTGTTTCTAGAATTGTTGTTTTTCTTCTCTTCGATCTCCTATTGGATTCGTAGGTGTTCGGAATGGTTTGATAGGCTATCTAGCTGATCTCCTGCTGGCTGATGTCGTCTCAGCTGCTACTTCTCCGCCATCTTGACTCCTCAAATATTTCTTCTTTTGGGACGCCTGGGTGGCTCAGTTGGTTAAGCGGCTGCCTTTGGCTCAGGTCATGATCCCAGCGTCCCGGGATCGAGTCCCACATCGGGCTCCTTGCTCGGCGGGGAGCCTGCTTCTCCCTCTGCCTCTGCCTGCCGCTCTGTCTGCCTGTGCTCGCTCTCTCTCTCTCCCTCTGACAAATAAATAAATAAAATCTTTAAAAAATATTTCTTCTTTCTATTTTCTGGTATTCTCATCATGTATATATGGCACCTTTTGTAGTGTCCCATAGTCCTTGGACATCTTGTTCTGCGTGTGTGTGTGTGTGTGTTTTAAGTCTTTGTTTTCTTTGCTTTTTAGAGTTGGAGATTTCTGTTAATACATCCTCTAGTTCAGAGATTCTGTCCCCAGTCTTGTCTAGTTTAATAATCAGCCCATATAGGCATTCTTGATCTCTAGCATTTCTTTTTGATTCTTGGGATTTCCATATCTCTGCTTACACTGCCCATGCTTTCTTGCATGCTGTCTACTTTATTCATTAGAGCCCTTGACATATTAATCACAGTTGTCTTAAATTTCTGGTCTGATAATTCCAACATTTTTACCATGTCTGCTTCTGATGCTTGCTGTCTCTTTAAATTGTGCTTTTGCCTTTGATATCACATGCATTTTTTTTCTTGATAGTTGGACATGATGTACTGTGTAGAAGGAACTGATTGATGTAAATGGGCCTTTAATGATGTGGTGGTAATATGTTGGGGGGAGGGAAAGTGGTCCTTAGACCTATGATTGGATCTCAGTCTTTCTCGGTGAGCCCATGCCTCTGGGCTATAAACTTCACAAGTGTTTCTCAGTTGTCCTTTTTTTTTTTCTTTTTTTTCCCCTTCCACTTGAATGGGAGATTAGAGCTGACTGGAGTTGACTATTTGCCTTCCCCCAAGTCAATTAGGCTCTGATAAAACCCCAACAGGTTAGGCTCTGGTTAACTCGTGTCTCCTCTGCGCAGGCTTTGTTCAGGATATTAGAGTGACGTGGTGTAATTCAGAATGGTTACTTTCCTCTCTCCCTTGCTGGAAGCCTGAAGGAATTCTTCTTTGATATTTACTGTGAAAACCTGGTTGAGCTCCTGAAGGTAAATCTTATGAAATTGTAACGCCCTCTATGGCCCCTTCTCCCTGGCGTTCTTAACTCTCAGAGTTGTCTACATGGAGCCTCCAGCAATTCATCAATTGTTCACACTCTGGAGCTCCTACCAAGGCACTGGTTTCTGCACAGGAGTCTCCGTTCTGGTAAGCCTTGACTCCCTGCGTTTTCCCGTCTGTCTCTCCAATCTTTGGGGCTGTGGTTTGTCCTGTGTCCTCCCCTTTTATGTGGATTCAAGAAGCGCTGTTGGTTTTTCAGTCTGTTGGGCATTTTACTTGCTAGGATGGAGTGGTGACTTCCAAGTTCATTAAGTGTGGAACCCTCTGAGTTCTATTTTTTTTTTAAAGATTTTATTTATTTGTTTGACAGAGAGAGATCACAAGTAGGCAGAGAGGCAGGCAGAGAGAGAGAGAGAGAGAGAGGAGGAAGCAGGCTCCCCACTGAGCAGAAAGCCGGATTCAGGGCTCGATCCCAGGACCGTGGGATCATGACCTGAGCTGAAGGCAGAGGCTTTAACCCACTGAGCCACCCTGGTGCCCCCTGACTTCTATTTTGATCCTGTTAAGAGAAGCTGAACAGTCTGGAGGAGCACAGACTTAGTTCTACCTGGATTCCTATTTCAGTGCTTGTAAGCCCCCTCTTGATTCCTGATCATGGAGGAGGAGGTTGAAGTCCTGAGTGTGGAGGGTGTGATCATAGTGCTAGGAGGGGGGCCCACTTGATGTTCACGGGAGGAGTAGCAAGTGCTCCACATTCTTGACTGATGATAAAGTGTGACTGGGAAAAGGTGTTTTACATCTGCCTCAAGGATCTCCTCTTGGTCTCTGATAATTATGGGATGAAGAAGGTGGAAAGAATTCATTTATCCTACGTGCAGGATGTTCATATCTGTGTTAATAAGTGAAATCTGTAATTTTTTTGGTTGTGTATTGAAATCAAGGTCATCCTAGCCTTATAAAAACAAGTTTGAAAGAATTCCTTCTTTTATTATTCTCTGGAACAGTTTGTGTAAGACAGGGGTTTTGTGTTGCTTGAAAGTTTAGTAGAAGTCATCTAAAAAACTGTCTGAGCCACACGGTGTTCATGTTTGGGTTGGTGGGAAGGCGAGGGTATGAAAAGATGCAGGTAGTGAGATGGATTTTTCAACTCCCAACTTAATTTCCTTAATAGATATTGAGTTTATATATTTTGTCTGATTAGAATCAATAATTTACTATTTTTTCTATAAAATTATTCATTGCATCTTAGTTTCCAAATTTAATGACATAAAAGTATTTTCAATATTCTGTAAAGATCGGAAAAAGTCTCCATTGTACCTATAGGTATATTCCCTTTTTAATTTTTATCTTAACTAGTTTTGAGATGGATTTGACTATTAGTCTTTTAAATGTTTTCATCGTTGTTTTTCTGTATTTTATTTTGCTTTTCCATACTATTTCCTTGTCCAACTTTTTTAGGTTATCTTAAATTGCACATTTAGCATATAGGTTTCAAATCTATATTATTCACATAAAGATAAAATATACATTTGCATAAACATACACACATGTGTGCAGATATGTACATCCACTAAATACTGTTTCAGTTGCCTCACAAAGATTGTATATATGATTATTTCAGCTTCTGTCTTTCAGTTTGCTTATTTCTTACATCTGAGCATTTCTCTTTCTTGTGAGCTCTAATATATTTTAAAAAACATTTCTGCTCACAAAAATTCATTTGTGGAAAATGGGGTTCTGCTTTAGATCAGTCTACTGTATTGCTGGAATTGGGAGACAAATATACCTCTTAGATTTTTTTTCTAAGATTTTATTTATTTATTGACAGAGAGAGAGACATAGCTAGAGAGGGAGTACAAGCAGGGGGAGTGGGATAGGGAGAAGCAGGCCTCCCACCAAGCAGGGAGCCCGATTCAGGGCTCAATCCCAGATCCCAGGATCCAGGGATCATGAACTGAGCCGAAGGCAGATGCTTAACGATTGAGCCACCCAGGTGCCCCCCTCTTAGATTTGATAATGATTTTCTTTTTGTACCAAGAGGGGAGAAAAATAATGCAACACTACTACTGAAATTTCTTTTTTTATTATTAGTTTCAGAGGTAGGATTTAGTAATTCATCAGTTGCATGTAATGACCAGTGCTCTTTACATCACATATCCTCCTGAATACCCATCACCCAATTGTCCCTTCTCCCAACACATCTCCCCTCCAGCAACCCTGTTTGTTTCCTAGAGTTCAGCCTCTCTTATGGTTTGCCTCCCTCTCAATTTTCATCTTATTTTATTTTTCCTTCCCTTTTCCTGTGTTCTTCTGTTTTGTTTCTTAACTTTCTGAAAAATAAAAATAAGGTCTGCTAAGTCAAAGAGGAGAAATGAATTTATAGGCAGGGATATTTATACATTTTCTTAATTAACTTTTCAGTTTTTTTTTTAAGATTTTATTTATTTATTTGAGAGAGTGAGAGAAAGAGACAGCAAGAGAGAGCAGGAGTGGAGAGGAGAGGGAGAAGCAGGCTCCCTGCTGAGCAAGAAGCCTGATGCAGGGCTTGATCACAGGACCCTGGGATCATGATCTGAGCCGAAGGCAGAGGCTTAACTGACTGAACCACCCAAACATCCCAAGTTTGCAGTTTTAGTTCCAGTGTCATTACCATGCAGTGTTATATTAGTTTCAGGAATACCACACCAGGTGCTCATCATGATAAGGGTACTCGGAATCCTCTCCACCTATTTCGTCCATCCCTGACCTCAGGTGACCATCAGTTTTTTCTCTGCATTAAAGAGTATGTTTCTTGGTTTGTCGCTCCCTCTCTCTTTCTCTTTTCCCTTTGCTCATTTGTTTTGTTTCTTAAATTCCATATATGGGTGGAATCATATGGTACTTGTCTTTCTCTGACTGACTTATTTCACTTAGTGTTATACTCTAACTCCATCCATGTTTTTGCAAATGGCAAGATTTCATTCTTTTTATGGCAGAATAATAATCGTTGTATATATCTACACCACATCTTCTTTATCCATTCATCTATTGATGGGCATTTGGGCTGCTTCCATAATTTAGCTATTGTAAATAATGCTGCAGTAGACCCAAGGGTACACATATCCTTTTGAATTGGTGTTTTGTATTTTGGGGGTAAATGCCCAGTAGTGTGATTACTGGGCCATAGGGTAGTTCTATGTTTAACTTTATTTATTTATTTATTTATTTATTTTTTTAAAGATTTTATTTATTTATTTGACAGATAGAGAGATCACAAGTAGGCAGAGAGGCAGGCAGAGACGGGGGGGGGAAGCAGGCTCCCCGCTGAGCAGAGAGCCCGATGCAGGACTTGATTCCAGGACCCTGAGATCATGACCTGAGCCGAAGGCAGCGGCTTAACCCACTGAGCCACCCAGGTGCCCTCTATGTTTAACTTTTTGAGGAAACTCCGTACAATTTTCCTCAGTGGCTACACCAGTTTGCAATCCTACCAACAGCAGCAAGAAGTTTCCCCTTTTTCCACATCCTCACCAACACCTGTTGTTTCTTGTGCTGTTGATTTTAGCCCCTCTGATGGGTGCAAGGTGATCCTTCATTGTAGTTTTGATTTGTGTTTCCCTGATGATGAGTGATGTCGAGCATCTTTTCATGTCTGTTGGCCATTTGCATATCTTTTATGCAGAAATGTCTGTTTATGTCTTCTGCCTATTTTTCATTAGATAGTTTGTTTTTTGGGTGTTGAGTTGTACCAGTTTATTATGTATTTTGGATGTTAACCATGTATCAGAGATGCCATTTGCAAATATTTTCCCCCATTCAGTAGGTGGCCCTTTAGTTTTGTTGATTGTTTCCATCTCTGTGCAGATGCTTTTTATTTTGATGTAGTCCCAAGAGCTTATTTTTGATTTTATTTTACTTGCCACAGGAGACCTATCTAGAAAAATTTTACTATGGCCAATATCAGAGAAATTACTGCTTGTGCTTTCTTCTAGGATTTTTATGGCTTTGGGTCTCACATTTAATCTCTAATCATTTTGAGTTTATTTTTGTGTGTGGCACAAAAAAGTGGTCCAGTTTCATTCCTTTCATATAGCTATCCAGTTTTCCCAGCATTGTTTGTTGAAGAGGCAGTCTTTTTCCCACTGTATCTTCTTTCTTTCTTTATTGAAGATTAACTGACCATAGAATTATGGGCTTATTTCTGAGTTTTGTATCCTATTCCATTGATCTATGTGTCTATTTTTGTGCCAGTACCATGCTGTTTTGATGACTAAAGCTTTGTAATATAACTTGAAGTCTGGGATTTTGATACCTCCAGTTTTGCTTTTCTTTTTCAAGATTGCTTTCACTATTTGGAGTCTCTTGTGGTCCCATACAAATTTTTAGGATTGTTTGTTCTAGTTCTGTGAAAAGTGCTGCTGGCATTTTGACAGGGATTGCACTAAATCTGTAGATTGCTTTGCGTAATATAGACATTTTAATAATATCTGTTCTTCCAACCCATGAGCATGGCATGTCTTTCCATGTTTTCTATCTTCAATTTTTCATCAGTGTTTTAAAGTTTTCAGAGTACAGGTGTTTTTCCCCTCTTTGGTGAAACTTATTCCAGGAATTTTATTATTTTTCATGCAACTGTAAATGGGATTAATTATTTATAAGTTTTAAAATGATAATTCTAAAGCCCAAGTCAAACTCATTAGTCTTTTCAACTTTAAACTGGGAATGAATGAGTCTTTACTACTTCATTGTCTTAGAGTAAAATGAGAATACTAGAGGAAACACTTTAAAAAGTAGGCACAGTCAATTGGAGAAAGACAACTATCATATGATCTCCCTGATATGAGGAAGTGGAGATGCAACGGGGGGTTGGGGGTTAAGGAGGTAGGAAAAGAATAAATGAAACAAGATGGGATCAGGAGGGAGACAAACCAAAAGAGCCTCTTAATGTCATAAAACAAACTGAGGGGGGTGGGGGGAGGGGAGGGGAGTTGGGAGAGGGTGGTGGGGTTACATTATATGTTTAAATAAAAATAAAAATTAAAAAAAATAAAAAGTAGGCACAGTGTTAGAATATGGCATATGAATGTTAAGTTTCTAAGTGTTTGGAGTCAAATATAATGTAATGTAGGGACGCCTGGGTGGCTCAGTTGGTTAAGTGGCTGCCTTCGGCTCAGGTCACGATCCCGGTGTCCTGGGATCGAGTCCCACATCGGGCTCCTTGCTCAGCAGGGAGCCTGCTTCTCTCTCTGCCTCTGCCTACCACTCTGTCTGCCTGAGCTTGTACGTGCTCTCTCTCTCTCTAATAAATAAATAAATAAAATCTTTAAAAAATATAATGTAATGTATACAAATGTGTTATATAGACCTACAACCCTACATCCACATTCCTGGTTATTATTTGTAAGTACTGATTTGTGAGAAGAGCTATATAAATTTTTTAGGCTTTTATGGTCTAACCAAAGTAATACATTCCAACATGTCCTAAGCACGTTAAATACTCAATTAGGTGACCTCAAAGCGTGAGTACCTGGAAAGTTTTCACGTTGAGTGGATTCATGTTGAATGGAATGAAGAGCTTAGTGTGTGAAAGGCATCTGTCTTCTCTCTTTAAGTATTATCTCAAGGCACTGTCTTTTAAAGACTCCATACACCCTTCTCTGTAGTTGCTTTCTGTTATGGGATTTCTTTTATTTAAAAAATGATACTACATCATTGTTTTCTTGGAAATAGTATATAAGTGATCATTAAAAGTACTACTGAAACACAACATGTGTACATAGAATAATGGAATGTAGACTTTTCAATTTCTCTTCTTAAATAGAGAAATGTGTCACTAGATATTAAGTGTTTTAACCAAATTCCAAACCATAGCTGTCTTTGTTCCTTGAGTTCAAAGTTCTATTGAGAAAGCATCTTAAAACTGAATTCCTTTCATAAGAATAATCTAAGTGAGAATAGTTAATCAGTCCCTTTTGATGCTTAGACATTATTATATCCAGAATCAGATGTGTACTTATGATTTCTGTATATGTGGATATTACCACTTCCAAAATAGTAACACACTGGTAATTTGTTTTCTTGACAGTACCTCATAAGTATCTTCCAATTTATGCTGCTCTGTTCCTATATTTAGGCCCAATTTTTTAAGTATTTCAGATTACATTTCTTATGGTATCATAGCCTTTATTTCAATGCATAAAAAGTATCTGTTTACATTTAGTCTAACTATTCATGCATTCATCCATTTACTAGTAAATAAATAAGGGTAGAAAAATTGTTATCCTTTGAGGTCTACCCCTAATCTATATCCTACATGAAGCCTGTACAAGTCATTTTGGCTTACAGAAGCCTCTCTTTTGAGTACCTGAAGGGTCTCCTTGGGCGCTGAATACAAGCCACCTTGGGCACTGAGCACACCTGCCCCATGCCATCTCCTGTATGATGAGGCAATTTCCACATGTCTGAGAGACTTCAAATAGAAAATACTTACAAATGTACCAGCAGGGTCTCCCTGCTCTCCCTGAGACTTGGCCACTATCGCCTTGATCCCCTCCCCACAGTCTGTGTGCCTTGGAGTATAGTGGCTTCTCCATGTCTGTCTGCAGGTTCCCAAGCCTTAGGTTTCTGCAACAAGCTGTCACTCCAAAACTTGCTTACTCTGAATTCTCTTTATCCACACTTTAGCTTGGCTTTGCTTTTTGTTTTTTTCTTTTTATCCTTTTAATAGTCAACCAAAGAGGGGACCCCTCCAATCCTCTCTCCCTGATAATATTCCCTAAATCTTGTCACCTCTCTGCCTTCTGCAATAGCCACCCCTGACATATGAATTAAAAGGTACAGTATTTTTCAAAAAGTATAATTTTTGGTAATAAAATAATGATAAATCAGATTACCTTACAGCTTTGATGACTAGATAACTTCAATGGAAAGCAAATTTCCTATTCTAAAAAATTCTCTTGTTCTTTTCTGTGGAGATGTCTGCTTGCTGCTATATTTTTCTCTCATTTCCTGACCTCTTCCTCCACATCACAACACTCCAGCAGCCTCTCCACCATGCCCTCCACTTTACCAAGCAGAACCTACTCAGTATCCCCTGCCCTGAACATATGTTCAGGGTCTGACCTCTCTGTCCTTGCTCAAAAGCATATTAATGTGCTTAGCTAGACAATGGTGAGACTTATGCTTTTTCTCCTCTCCCAACCAATCTCTTCCAGGGACAAGGACCAGGGCAAAGATATTCCCTTTATGATATGAATTATATTGCCCCTCCTTCACCAAAACAAATTATTTCTCCCAAACTGGAAAATGAGTAGGTACCAAATGTTTCTTCTGGAATAATATCTGCAGATGACCAGGACCATATACTTACAATAATTCTTCCTTCACTAACTAGAGTAACACTTTTGATCTTGGTGTCCTAATTCCAAGGAAGAAATATATATATATATGATACACACACACACATATATAAATATCTGATGATGAGAAGTTGTGGAGCTATGGTTATGACATTTAGAGATGAGTTTCCTGGCAGCCACAGCAACAAGGAAAACATGATGAGCTTCATCAATAGAAATACAAAGGAAATACACTCATTCCTCAAGAGACACACATTTTCTGGTCTTTAATCACAAACAATAATTTGTAATCAGATATATTTGTATTCTTGACAGTAGCTTTATAACAAATTCAGAGGCATTTTCATACATCATGTGCTTTATTGAGCCTGTCATAAAAGCCAAAGGCATGGTTTCATCACACATCTTGGTGAAATTCTGCAGTGACTGAGGGGATTGATTTGAAAAGCCTTGTGACTACAAGAAAGAAGGTGAAGTTGGACTCAGAATTAGTACCACTGAGACACTACTCTTTGACAGAGGCTGTTGTATACTGGAACCTTGCTCCATTTGCTAGAATGTATGCTTCAATCTGAAAAGGGTATCTAACTTCTATCTTATTTCACAGTGTAAATTCTTGAATGTTCGGGTTTTGAAGACAGTGTAATATTGAGGTGACAGGTTCTCAGTTGGAAGTTCTAATAGCCAAACTTATATTAAAAAAAAAGCCCAACCCAGTTGTACCACTGATAACCTTTGGGGTTCCCAATGACAGATTTAGGACAGGAGGACTCATACAACAGGAGCAACTCAGTTGGTGGGATCCATCTTCTCAGCCCTCTCTGTGTGGCCCACCAGTGGAGGCCTCTTGTGCATAGCCAAGGCTGAGCTCAAGCCCGCGCATTCTGCTAGCTCGGTGGGCTTGTGTGGAGCTTCGCAGGCTGGGAGCCCCTGATGGGAGCAGGCTGCCTCGGCGCTTACACAGCTGTTAGGCTCCTCATGTTCTTGGGCTGGCCCGTCACATGTGTGGCTTCAAAATGCTCAAACCTCAGGCCTCAAATAATCTTTTGTTCCGCTTTTCTGCTTTGTATGTTTGACTCAGTAGCTTTGTTTATTTTCTTAAAATATTTCCTTTTGGCTTGTGTTTCTTGGCATAGCCCAGCTATGCTTTTCTAAAGGCAATCTTCTCCCGACCCCCTTGCCATTCATAATACCACACCCCCAGAAGAGTGCAAGCTGTTACCGTCCCTTCCAGTTCCTAGGGCTTGGAAGGGCACTCAGGACCATGGTGCCGCCTCCTCTTCTCTTGAAGAGTGAGTGTTCATCGGGGACAATGCTGGGTAGGGCCCACGTCACTCTTGCTTCTGGTCCAAAGGATGTATCCAAGCCAAAGAATCCCATTTGCTCTTCTTCCAACCATTGATATCAGCACTACCGATTTTCTGAAATTACAAGTCTCTTGACCTTGTCTTTGGGGTTCCCTAGCTAGGGAACCCTTTAAAAGGAAGCCAGGCAGAAGGATAGGTTCCCCTCTGTAGCCCTAACACAGCCTCAGGCTTTCTTTACAGAGATCTACCAACCTTTTTTTCCCCCTGAGTAAAGACATAAAACCATCTCCCTAAGATTGTCAGCATTCCAAAGCAACTAGTCCTGTGGGTTTCCTGCATGCTAATGGCCATTGCCCTTCCCTGGAGCTGAGCTCCAGGCTGGAAGCTCTTGGCTCTCTGAGCATCCCCTTCAAAGAGGAAAATACCAGCACCTCCTGAACCAACAATGAGACATGTTTGACTAGTGGTGATGAAATGTCTTCTACAAACACTCCCTACCCTCCCCACCTCCCCTTTCCAGGACTGATTCACCACTGAAATATTTGTGTCACCCAAGTTCAAGTAGATGAAACCAAACCTTTTGGTGCTGGCAGTTCTCAAGTGCCATAGAAAGCAGCATGAACTTCATGGGCAAGGGAGGTAATTAAATAAGCCAAAGCAAGCAGCTGGTCTCCAGTAGGCCGGCCAGAACTACAAATGAGTGCTGGGCCTGGGTCTTTCTGAGGCAGATCACTAGTGGATGCTGGGAATCCGTGTTGCATAGTGAGTCCCCTCTCAGAAGTTCCTGGCCCTCCTCAGTCAGAATACATACTTCAGCATAGGAAGGGATAGGACTCTTACTGTCTCATGTGTCCCACCAGCAGCACACTATGAATTCTCATTAGCTCAGGACCCTCTCCCTCAGAGCTTGGGACCCTAACTCAAATGTACTTTTTAAAAGATTGTATTTATTTATTTGACAGAGATCACAAGCAGGCAGAGGGGGAGGCAGGCTTCCTGCTGAGCAGAGAACCCGATTCGGGGCTCGATCCCAGGATCCTGGGATCATGACCTGAGCTGAAGGCAGAGGCTTTAACCCACTGAGCCACCCAGGCGCCCCTCAAACTTTTATACTCTTTATAGGGACAGGGTATTTTAGCTACAATTCAGAATAAGCAAGACTAGGGTGTGGGGGGTCCTATTCTAATTATTTCCTTGGGAAAAGAAGGGAAAAAATAATATTGAAAACACTAGAAGCAGCCAATTTATCTACATATCGTTGAAAATATTGTCAGCAGCTGGAGTGCCAATAAAAATCAATTGCTCCCCACTCATGAGCAAACACTGAACCCAAGTGTCTGGGTGAGCAGATTTTCCTGGGGATGCCTAGTCATTGGAAAAGACTATGCTGGGAGTCATGGCCAAAACTCCAGAGATAGAAGTAAGAGGAATTATGGGCCTTTCCCACAGAAACTTAAATTTTATATCCCCTGAATTCTATGTGAGATATAATTATTACCTTTTCAGGATACTCTAAAATTTTAACTTACTTATGATATAGCAACAGTATATTGTTTTTATTATGTGGTCTTGAATGTAGCTGAAATTATACATTGGTCTGGTATTCTACTGTGGATATTATACAACATTTACACTATTGGGTGGAAATAAGTAGATGGCGATTTCCTGAGCTAATGTCTCAATGAACACTGTGCTCAAGGCTTTATTTAGGGTGATATAAAACAAAACTTTTTTATATGTGGAGATTAATTTTAATGACTGCTGCTGGCATGAATTTAGAACTTTTTTTTTTCTTACTTTGGAATCTTTAATAACTGAGTGTCCACCATGAGTCTCCAAGTATGCTGCACTTCCCAAATTTATTTTGCAAAGTGATTTTTCCCTTCTTTTTCTAGAACTCTTAACTCTTAACATCTCATGAAATACCGAGCTTTGGAACCCAGTTCAGTAAATGTTGTGTTAGGCAGTATTTCCTGTGCCATGAACTAAGGTAGCCATTATAGACTAGAAAGTGCTAGAAGATCCATAGAAGCAACCTATGTTATTTTAGTAATATTCTTCATGGTCATTAAGTTCTGTTTTAAAACCAGCACCTGAAGATAATTCAACTTTACGTGGACTGTCTGAAGAGCAAGGAAGCGAACAATCTGGCTACCGCTTTCTTGGCTTCAGGCTGCTTGGGTGTGGTCCTTGTCACATTATGCTCTTGGATTGGAAATGCTTGTGTGGCCAACCTGGGAGGCTGATCACCTGGTCACGGAATCTAAAGTTACATTTGTAAGAAAATCTGCTCAGAGTCCTAAAGGGCTAGTTTATCATTTCATGGAAAAATGACTTAGAAGATGACACCATCTCTAATGAAAACTCAACTCTCCTACCTCATAGACGTTTCAGCTGCTGTTCCCTCATTCAGACTTTACCTTCCTTATCTAGGTTGGTCTGAATCGGTGAGGTGGACCTGTCCCCAGAGCTGTGACATTAATACGGTGTGAAGAGAAAAACCCGCCCTCTCCAGCATTTCAGTCCGTTTTGGAGCTCTTGTCACACCTCCTCATGTTACTGCTAAATTAGTCAAGCCGCTGGCATGAGTTTGCTACTCAGAACAAGGCAACGTGTCCTTTTTTGAGTTGAGGGGCAGCCTCTGGGCTCCCTCTAATTTGATTGTTTTAATTCAATTTAATCTGGCCAGTAAATGTTTTTCTTCAGCTGCAGAAATGTGTAAACCAACTAAGTAGTTCATAATCTATGTATACAGTTAACAGAGCTCATGCTGACCAATGCCATGGGACTTGAAATAAATTTGCTTTTGGGGCAGTCGCTATGGTTACCCAGACCAGAAAGTAGTTCATGTGAGAGCAATGACAGAAATCACCTTGGTGGCAACTACCATGTATTGAATATTTGCTAAGTTCTTGTAGCATTTCATTATCTTCATGAAACTTGGCAAGGTCGGCATTGCTATTCTCCTTTCACAGATGAGTTAAGTGAGGTACAGAGAGCTTGAGTTTAAGCCCCCCACCCCTTCCACTAGTTGGTGAAGCTGGGCTTCAAACCCAAGTATGGTTGGGGCCAATACCTTTTCTCTTGCTATTACACTACCAGCATTCTATAAAACTGACCTGTATAATTTTAACCTTTTCTGTTCTATGGCTAGAGAGCCTAGATTTGATTCAATGGATTTGGCTGAGAAGATTTTAATTTTTAAAATTTTTATTTATTTCTTTCCATTTTTTTATTGCCAAAGTATCTCAAGATCATGATCCAATTGGAACTTTAAAATTTCCTCAAAAATTCCCCTGGAGGGACGCCTGGGTGGCTCAGTTGGTTGAGCGGCTGCCTTCGGCTCAGGTCATGATCCCAGCATCTTGGGATCGAGTCCCACATCGGGCTCCTTGCTTGGCAGGGAGCCTGCTTCTCCCTCTGCCTCTGCCTGCCTCTCTGTCTGCCTGTGCTCGCTCTCTCTCTCTCTAACAAATAAATAAAAATTTAAAAAAAAATCTTTAAAAAAAAATTCCCCTGGAGACACAGGAGGAGATGAAAATTCACACTACCACCATTTAGGACAAACATCCACATTTTATTCAGAACTGGGACTCACGTGCACAACTGCAAGACTGTGAGTCTATATGGAAAAATAGGGTCTGAGGCTTGCTCATGCGCTGTTGCTAAGAACAGTGGAAACCTGCTCTCACTGGTGCAAAGAGTACTATCATTTCCTTATTGCATGGCCAGTCAATTTAGAATTATCAAATCTTTTTTATTTTTTTTAACTATTTACATAGTTATTAGAGAGAGAAAGAGTGAACATGAGCAGGGCAGACAGGGAGAAGCTGGCGCCCCACTGAGCAGGGAGCCTGACATGGGGCTCCATCCCAGGACCCCAGGCCCCTGGGATGATGACCTGAGCCGAAGCAGATGCTTAATCATCTGAGCCACCCATGTGCCCCAAGAACTATTAAATCTTTAGTAAGACTCAAGGCCTCTCTACTGGTGTTATTGTTGGAGGTAACCAGGATGCTGTGAACATGGATGTAGTGGGGTAGGGGGATGTAGGTGGGGGTTGGTATGGGTGGGAGGCAAGATGGGGGAGGAGAGGGGTAAGTAAAAGCATGTCGAACATTTTACATGTGGAGAGAGTCAAAAGATGGCAGTTCTAATAATAATTGCAATTTATTGACTATATGCATAAAATGATTCTTTTCCCAAAATAGGCTTGTAAATTGGTAGGATTCAGAGATTAGAAAACTTAGCAAAAGAGCATATATACATGTATTTTACTGGTTAAGAGGATTGATTTGAGGTAGGAGAGAATTGAGTTTGAATCTCATTCTGAGTCTTACTAGTGATGCCATCTTAAAAAGTCATTTACCCTATGTGAGCCTTTTCAGTTTACTGAGCTAATAAGAATGGCAATGCCTATTTTGGAGGGATATTGAGGAAATGAAATCAGGTATTACACCGAGTATGCATGACCTGACACACAGCTGGTATTGGAAACTGGTAGCAGTAATAACATTTGAGGCCCTATTTCTGTGTTACTACTGCACCACGAAATAGTCCTGCAAGGTCAGTAGAAGATGTGGAGACTTTCCATAGCTACCAGCAACAGGGGCTTGTTTAAACTGAGATCTGATTACTCTTCTAGTTAATGCTCTTTCAATTATACCTTCATGTTTTGGCTTGAACTCATTAGACTGATAGATGTACATTTAAGAATATGTTTGAAAATCTTAAAAACAATCATTAGAAGAATTAAAAGGAAATGCATACCTACAAAAGTGCTGGACAAGATAAGAGCAAAGACCTCAAAGTTGAAAAACAAAAGAAATAGAAAATGTAAATGACAAATGCAAAGCACAAAGAATGGCAACAGGAAGATAGCACAAATGAATTTTGAAACTAGAGACAAATGGTTTTAACATCCTTATGGAAAGACTCAACCTTCTTTGGGAAATAAAAATAAATTATCAAGGGGCACCTGGGTGGCTCAGTGGCTAAAGCCTCTGCCTTCGGCTCAGGTCATGATTCCAGGGTCCTGGGATCGAGCCCCGCATCGGGCTCTCTGCTCAGCAGGGAGCCTGCTTCCCTTCATCTCTCTGCCTGCCTCTCTGTCTACTTGTGGTCTCTGTCTGTCAAATAAATAAATAAAAATTAAAAAAAAAATAAATTATCAAAATAAATGTCTGCTCTTGGTATGGGACAGGCTTGATACATAATACCACAGAAAAGATCAAAATGGTAATGGGGCAAATGTTTGTCTGGTAAATAAAAATATAATGAGAGCGGAGAGAGTTGGAGGTTGGTTTTGGGTCTATTTGGTTATTCTAAGAATGGTTTTCCAGAATCACCTTCTCTCTCTCTGTTTCCAGGTTAGAGTGGGGCAAAAAAGGAATTGGCTTGCTATTTGCGAGGCAGAACTGAGTCATTACTCTCTGAAAGCCATTGTGGCTACACAGGAGGGCAGATAGATGTAGAGACAAGAGAGGGTTCCTGCTTGTTCTGACACCGCCCCCCCCCATCCATTTGTTTTACCCCACATCTGGCTCTGCTGACCAATCGCCTCTCTAAGCCTATCCTGGGAAGCTTGGCAGGAGACCTGCAGAAAAGAGTTAAGCAGAGGATTTAGTTTTATACACACTTTTCCACCCACTCCCCTTCATGGTCCCTCTCTGGTTGCTCCGTGTTGCTGGCCTCCCAGATTTTCTGCACCGCAGCATTCAGCTACCCGGGCCAGTGCTTCTGGAGAATTGGTTAGTGGTTTGCTCCTTGATTCCTTCTTCCAGACCCCTACTTCCCCAGTTTCTTCCATAATCAGATAAAGACTTCTTCCTATCAAATCCTTGACTTTATAATACTCAGAGAGGTTCTGCTTCCTGATTGAACCCTGAAAAATAGAGATAGGAGTATCAATTTTATGCACAGGATAATTTCAGCAAAAATAATGAGAGGCAGATATGTATTCGGTGCCTGGGTCTTGATCTTAGAAAGGTGACTGAATGATCACATAGAGTTCGGTGCCACTGAAAGACAAGTTGAACATTACTCCTAGTTCCCCCTAGAAATGGGAGGCATGGCTGGACATGTAGGACTGCAGGATGAATACCAGATCATAGGAACAAATGATAGATTTAGACTAGAACCTTTAATGTGGGGAAGGCTAGGGCACCTGGGTGGCTCAGTTGGTTGGGCATCTGCTATCAGCTCAGGTCATGATCCCAGGGTTCTGGGATCAAGTCCTGCAGTGGGCTCCCTGCTCAGTGGGGAGTCTGCTTCTCCCTCTGCCCTCCCCCTGCTCATATACTCTCTTTCTCTCAAACAAATAAAATCTTAAGAAGAAAAATGTGGGGAAGACAAGAGAGGGCAGGGTAAACACTTTAAAATTGGCTAACTTGAATGATTTTAGAAGGTTCTAAACTGCAGGAATGATCCCTAGTTGCCTAGCACCTGGCCAGGGGATGATTAAAGCAGAGAAATCTCGCTTTGTGGGGTGAAAAGGCCAGATGGAGGAAGTAGGGTTCTGATTGGTTCATTTACATATCAAAGGCATGTTCCTAAAGATGTGGTATGTGTGTGTATGTAATATACATTATAATAATATGTATATTTGTCACATTTATTATATATTTATATTAAAAATTACATTATATAACTATATAATTACATTATATAATACATAATATAATTATATATTATGAGATGGAATATGTATTTTATATGTGCATATGAAATATGGAATATTATTCAGCCACAAGAAAGAAGGAAATCTTGTCATTTGTGACAACATGCATGAACCTGGAGGACATTATGCTCCTTGAAATGAGTGAGCCTGGTGCTGAGGGGTAGAGAAACAGAGAGAGGGTGGTAAAAGAGTACAAACTTACAGCCATCAGATTAATAAAGCCCAAGAATCTAATGTAAAATATGGTATTATAACTCATACTGTTGCATTGCATAATCAAAATTTGCTTAGAGGGTAGGACTTAAATGTTCTCACTGAAAAAAAATAAAGAAGAGCATAAACGTGAGGTGATGGATATCTTAATTAACTAAATGGGGGAATCCTTTCATGATGTACTCGTATTTCAAATCACCACAGTGTACACTTCAAATATCTTAAAATTGCATATGTCAATCATACCTAAATAAAGCTAAAATTGAAAAAAAATTAAAAAAAATATTCCTGGCTGAATCCTTTACTGTCACTAAGAATTGTTAGTCCCTGGGAGGGGCAGACTTTCCCACCCAGAGAGGTTTTTTTTTAAGAAGTTAAAACATCATAGACACAGAAAATTTTAAAAACATTACTAATACAATATTGCCCTTTAAAAAAGCTAGGGCCCAAATCCACCATATTTGTAGCAACAGTTGTTAATCTTTATTCACTGAGTATCATAATATTGGATATAAAAAGGAAAATCAATTAGAAATACAAGAAAAAATGGCCAGAAGTCACTTAAGTACTCACAAACTCGGTCATAAAGAAAATCATAATAAATTCCAAAACATACAAAAAAATTTTTTTAAAAAGATTTTATTTATTTATTTGGCAGAGAGGGAGAGATCACAAGTAGGCGGAGCAGCAGGCAGAGAGAGAAGGGAAAGCAGGCTCCTCGCCAAGCAGAGAGCTGATGTGGGGCTTGATCGCAGAGATCATGACCTGAGCTGAAGGCAGAGGTTTAACCCACTGAGCCACCCAGGCGCCCCAACAAAAGAAATTTTATAGGACTAATTCTCAGTGCAATGAGATTGAAAGAGTCCAAATGAGTACAAATAGAGATCAGATTTACTAATCATACGCTTCATATCTTTATTACTAATTGTATCGGTTTGGAGGCATCCAGATCTGGGTTTATGTTAATATCTTGTGAAAGTACTGAAGTGGTGTAATTAGTGAAATTCAAGACTTGGGAAAGCAGTGTCACTTAAGAAGGACTAGCATTGTTTTCTCCTCTATTGATTTTTTTCTGACTTAGTCTCTAAGGACTTAGTGGGAGTAAACGCCTTTCTATTCCACCAACATACCAAGTTACCCAAGCCTCTTTGGTTTGTTGATATTTTCCTATTGGCATGGAAATCTTGCTGCCTCACCAATTCCATCCACCACTTCAAAAACTTTAGAACATCCTTTTAAGCTACCCTTCAGTTATGTCTATGTAATGCCTGACAGTATTATCTTATAGTTTTTTAAGATAGAACTATCTTATAGTTCGCTTACTTACTGTGGATAATACTTCATTTATTAAATCTTTCCATAATAAGCTCTCACAGTATTATTTATCTCTTTATGCATATGTGTGTGTGCATGTGTGTGTGTAAATCTTTAACTATATCTGCCTTCTTCTCTAGGGTATACTATGATACCCATAGTTGGACGTGAAGATTGGGGAGGGACATGTGTTTTAGTATTTAGAACAGTTTCTGGTCTATGGTATGGCTCAAATATTTGTTGAATATAGAAATGGATGAATGGATAAACATTTCTGAAGTGTCTACTAGGAGGCAAAGCTTTCAGTAAATTATCCTCAAAGTGTCAAGTTTATATCTCCTTTTTCCCTTCTGGTCAATGGAATCTCTCAGCTGATTCAGTCATGATTCAGGTAACAGTATTACCTCCTCTTACCTGGTAACAGCCTCCCTGTTGCTTCTCCTACATCCTGGCTCACTGACCTCTAGTGCATTCTCCACACAGCAGTTAGAGTGGTGAGCTCTAGAGGCAAAAATCACACATCATTCACCTCAATACTTTAAATCTTTCTTTAATAACACCTGTATTCTTTAAATATATAAGGAGGCAACCATACATCCCAGCTTACCTAGGACAGTTCTATATATACCAACATCCCAGTGTAAATCTCACTTCTACTGCCAGGATGCCCGCTGATGCCCTGAGGGAAGATGCCCAGTCCTTGGAGCTATCCGGAAAGAGTGGCTTGAAGACTGCAAGGCATGACCATGTCACATGTGCTTGTTACTGATGGGGGTGAGTTAGAGTTGAGTAGTTGCATGCCCTATAACTCCTTTTGAGTTATCTTGGTCATTTTTTAAATCTGTGAGAGCCTTGTAGCTAAGTAACTGAATGATAATGGTGTCCTCTTGAATCTTGGAGCTGACCCCAGAGTAGTTTTTGTTGACTGACAGGGTGAACATCACATATTGCATTTGAGCCACTTAGTCCAGCCCTGACAATGCCCTTAAAATTTCCACTGTGTGGTGTTCTGAAAGTTTATGATGTTATTTTTGACATGATTCCTAAACATATTGAAGATGAAGACTGATGGTTACCGTTCATAAGACACTGGTATAAGTGCAAAATATAATTTACATGTTATTTTATTTAATTCCCACATTGACAGTATGAACGTTTTAATCTCTATTTACAGACAAAGAAATTAATACATTAACTTTTTCCAGGCATGGACAATCCTGTGCTTCCTGCATTCAAAGCTAATACTTGGGGGCATACCTACTTAAGTTTAATAGACATAGCTTGTTATTTGGTAAGTAGATAAACAATTACCAGATAAATAATGATCAGTTTAGGTTGAATCTACAGAGTGAGAGACATAAATTTGCCTATTATAAATATAATTTCTGAGCAAAGAAACCATGCATTTTGCCTTGGGCGCTTGGGATTTTAAAATACAAATGACAAAGCTCCTGACCTCATAAGAATGGCAGTTTTGTCCAAGAGACAATTTTCATAAACAACCATTGCACTCTTCTAGGTGTGTAGATTGCCTGGTGTTTGGCATGCAGATAGCAGTAAAATATGTACTATTTGAATAAATGAGATGAAATGTGCCTGAGGAAACAAACATATGAAAGTATAAAGATCAAAGGAAGCAGAGAGGAAAGCACTTTCTCCCTGGGAAGTGGGCAAAAGCATCAGTAAAGGTGTTACATTGAAATGGGCTTCTGGAGGGTATGGATGAGTTTATGAGGAGAGGAAGGCTAGAGGAGGGCCTTCTGGGCAGATGTGAGCAAATGTATGGAGCTAAAAACAAAACCATGGCATGTTCAGGAAATGGGTAGGAGTTCACTGATTCAGAATTGCATGGGCAAGGTTTTATCTGCATGATGAGAACTCACAACCTTGACAGCATTGCTGTTCATGACTCAAGTTGATTCATTTTGTGAAAAGTGTGGTCTTTATATGTCGGGCTGAATTCCGAGAGCCTGTGGGCTGGAAGTTGGAAGAGACCAGAGCTGAGATGGATGGATGGAGTCTGATACCATGAGCTTATTCTTGTGAGACTCACAAGATGTCAGGCATTGAAACTACTTGTCATTGAGGGAGCACAGCCTCCTCTCTAGGGAGCATTCCGCTTGCCCTCTCTGTTCCAGCAAACAGTGCACAACCCCTCTACCGTCGGGGCCGCTCTTACCTGCACACACAAGTCTTTGGAAGGTCTGGTAACTGTTGTGTTCTCAGAGATTAATACGGGTACTTCATGGCCTGTGAGGGGCTCAGAGAGCTGCACCACTCCCTTGAGGGAAATAGAAGGGGCACAGGGTACAGTCCCATAAGTAGGCGGAGAAGTTTCTGGGTGTAGTGCTGTGTGGAGGAGACTCAGCAAAGGACACACAGAGAGACATACAGAAAAGTGACAGACATGAAAGCACTTCCTGTCATTTTTTTTCCTGAAAGATGCAGGTTGATCTTGAGAACATGAAGATATAATAAAACTCTCATCCCTGTAATAGTGAGGGTGAGAAAACCCATTAAAGTTTGTGTGAGTGTGTGTGTGTGTGTGTGTGTGTGTGTGTGTGTGTGTGTGTGTGTGGTATCTGGCTACTGTACTTAAACAATAATTCCTCTTGACATTATACAAGGTCAGCAAGTCACCTCAAGACCACCCTGCTTGAGGATTTTCTCTCTGTGCAGGGTTGTATGGACTCTCTCAGCTGAGAAATGTCACCCAGCACCTTTCATATTTATAGTGACTCATAAACAGGAAACCAGTCCTGTCTATGACATTGTAACTTTTTTTCATATCTCAAATCCTTTTATGAAAATGAAAAAAGAAACAACTAACCACAAAAACTATAGAACTTAGCTGCCTTACGCTTTCTGAGCCAAAATAAGTATTGCCAAATTAGTAAGGCATACTGAACAAATTAAGCGCTAAATGCAAATTTATCGACTGAAATCCAATGGCAGAATTGCCAGAGAGCTTACAGGGGTGAAGCGCGGCCCTGTAAGTAGGTGTTTGTGTTGGCGAGTCTCAGCAGAGAGGCATGGGAACAGTAATAGGGAAAGAGAGCATTTCTGTTACACCCAAGATGAAGAGTTTGTTTTAGAAAGTTCAAGTAAACAGTGTCTAACATATATTCACTGAATTCAGAATCTCAGTTGCTACCAAGAGGGAGGTGAAAAAAAAAATAAGCTGGCAGAATTTCTCTTAAAAAAGCTCTCATTTGGAAATGTTCAAGTCAGCTTTGTAGATCATCGGATGAGACGGAGACATCCTTCCTCGTTTCTGAGCCGTGAATAAGTCCCCGCCGTTCTTCACCAGGGCAGACAAGAACTTTTCCCTTAAGGATATTTCAAAACCTTACACAGTGAGAAGATTTATCTTCATGTTTTCTAATGCCCCAAGTGGAATGTGTAGGATGTATCTTTTTAAGTCGTGAGCCTTGTTTATGATGCCTGGGTTTTTAAAGTTGCACGTATATTGCTTCATGAAGCTCAATGACTGATTTGGGAAGGGCTGCAGGACAGAGTAGTTGCGATTGTAACAGCTTCAGTGTTTTCCTTCTGACCGAGAACTTGGTGACTTCTCTTTGCACTTTGGTCAGGGTCTCTTATCCCCTTTTCCTTCTTCTTTCCTTCCTTCCTTCCCTCCCTCCCTCCTTCCTTCCTTCCCTTTTCTTTCCCTCCCTCCTTCCTTCCTTCCCTTTTCTTTCCCTCCCTCCCTCCTCTTTCTTTCTTTCTGTCTGTCTGTCTTTCTAAGATTTTATTATTATTTATTTGAGAGAGAGAGCATGAGCACAAGTGGGGGGAGGGACAAAGGAAGAGAGAATCCACAAGCAGACTCTCCACTAAGCGTGGGGCTCTATCTCATGATCCTGAGATTTTGACCTAAGCCAAAATTGAGAGTCAGATGCTTAACTGACTGAGCCACCCAGGTGCCCCTCTTATTCCCTTTAACATGAAAGATCCTAAGATGCACATTTGTTTGCATTGAGTGTCCCTCCTCCTCCTCCTCTTCCTCCTCCTCTTCCTCCTCCTCCTCCTTCTTCCCTTTCACCCCCTTTCTTTATAACATTGCATCTGCAACACAAAAATCAAGGGGCGCCTGGGTGGCTCAGTGGGTTAGGGCCGCTGCCTTCGGCTCAGGTCATGATCTCAGGTTCGTGGGATCGAGCCCCGCATTGGGCTCTCTGCTCAGCGGGGAGCTTGCTTCCTCCTTTCTCTCTCTGCCTCTCTGCCTACTTGTGATCTCTGTCTATCAAATAAATAAATGGAATCTTTAAAAAAAATCAATTCCTGGGTATGTTTATTTCATAATACTACCTTTGATGAGATTTTATTTTATTCTTTGAAAGTTTAACAAAACTTCTGTTTTAACAAAAACTTAAAACAAAAAAACTTTTGTTTTTTGTAAAAAAAAAGTTTAAAACAAAAAACTTTTAACAAAACTTTTGTTAAACTTTTGTTAAAAGTTTAACAAATTTAATTGAAGTTTAATTGATATGTTATATTAATTTCAGGTGTACAGCATAGTGATTTGAATTATATACATTACAAAAATACCTTGATAAGTATAGGTACCATGTGTTATGTTGTTAACCATGTTGTTAACACGAAGTTATTACAATATTATTGACTTTTTCCTTGGATGTTGGTTATTCTTTTTTTTTAAGATTTTATTTATTTATTTGATAGACAGAGATCACAAGTAGGCAGAGAGGCAGGCAGAGAGGAAGGGAAGCAGGCTCCCTACCGAGCAGAGAGCCTGATGTGGGGCTTGATCCCAGGACCCCAGGGTCATGACCCGAGCTGAAGGCAGAGGCTTTAACCCACTGAGCCACCCAGGTGTCCCAGGATGTTGGTTATTTTTTAGTGAAGAGTTCCCACAAGCTTCCTGTGGCTTCCCACAATGCCTTGTCTCTTCTTTGATGGTTGAAGAAACCAGGACACAGAAAGTCATTTTATTATACAATAAATATTGGGAATACCATAGAATACCATAGAGTGCCAACACTGGATGGATATTTAGAAAGCTGTATTTTATAGAGGAAAAATTAGAGTCCCAGAGAGAAAGAGAGAGAGAGAGAGAGAGAGATCATAATATGTCCAAAGTAATGCAGTGAATAAGTTCCAGAGAAATTATTATCAGATTTTCTTTATCTCTTGACTCCTAGCCAAAGGAGTCAGCACACACTACATACCACTCCCCCTTCCCACATACTTACTGTTTAGAAGTCCTTTCTCTAGATAATACTCTCTTTCCCAGCCCAGCAACATAAAGTAGCAGAGTTATATTTCTCCTTCTCCAGGATGTTCTCTTGCTCAAGGAAATCCATTGGTCTTCCACTGCAGAAGAGGTCAAGTATAAACTCCTCAAGCATTTTGGATTTTGAAGCTGAGGGTAGTCTCGACTTTGGTTGGCCAAAACAGGAGACAAGCTAACAATTGTCTTGTGGCAGAAAGATGGCAAAAGAATTGCAAAGCAGAAATCGCCCCAGCTGTGACCCCTGGAGGAGGAGGAATATATAAATATTTAGTGGGTGGAAATGAAAATGGCTTATAAGTTATCTTTTCCTACATGACATTCCCTAAGAAATCAGCCAGGGTTACATTTTTTAAAAGAATCTAGATAGTCAAAGAAATGAACATTAGCTTGGTGTAATTTATTCGCATGGTGTAATTTCACTTAACTAGCTATAACACACAATCAGCTGGTAATGCC
The DNA here is from genome assembly GCA_003697995.1 of Taxidea taxus jeffersonii. Classification (NCBI taxonomy): domain Eukaryota; kingdom Metazoa; phylum Chordata; class Mammalia; order Carnivora; family Mustelidae; genus Taxidea; species Taxidea taxus. Next base: position 43,462 of record ML110206.1, on the reverse strand, counting down.
TTTGGTTCACAGACCCACATGGCAAAATTGACAACCTCGTATATGCAGCTTAATTTACCTGGGACACTCTGAATTTATCTTAGATTCCTCTCTAGGTCAAAAGTCTAGGTTAATGAGCATTCCTACTCATACTCAGAACATGTCCCTGAAATGCAGGAAAAACATGAATTGTTAACAACAATGACAAAGTCCTTTGAATTCATTTTAACCAGAAATGGTATAAAAATAAGTATAATAATTTCAGAAATTGACAATATGTGAATCCCTCAAAGAAAGTAAACAAAGATTACTGTTATTACACCTGAGTTCTTGGTTATCTCTCTCTTGATTAAATATTAGAACAGGTCTTCTCATGGCCGTGGTTCTTGGTGTAAGAATCCATAGCCATCATCAAGCTATTCTCCACTTGAGTAAGGCTATTCAGTGTAATGGTCTACTCCAGGGGCCACATTTCCCACCATCAAGGGATTGGGTTCTCCTGTGAAGTAGAAACTACAGTGTGTTATCATGTATCGGCTAGTGGAGAGTTCTGTTGAGTAGATGACTTCTAATATGTACATCTTTTGGTAATTAATAGTAAGTAATTTTACTTTTTTCTCATGGGCTGACCTACTCCAGAATAGTCTTAGGTTGGCTATTCCTACCTCCAAGGAGAAGATTCCTCAAGCCGGGAATGTTAAATTGCTGCACGTAAGCTACCGAGAACTAGAGACTGGAAGAGACTTGTTTATTCAGATAGATATTGACAGAGATGCTGTGGCCAACTGAGAACCTGTGCTTACCTTGAAGTCTGTCCCCTTGGAAGCATAGAGAGGACACAGCGGTGTTGGGGACAGTTTTCTAAAAACAGGACAGCTTTCTAAAGCTGTGATCAGGGGTAGAACAGCTGGATGTGGAATGGACTGGGAAGTGAATCATCATCCTGGCCACAGGAATGACCAGCAGTCCCTGAGGAGTGACCTCCTCTTCAGTCTTGTATAATTAACAACCTTGTGCTAGGGCCCAAGGCAAAGCTTAGAGTCCCCAGAGGCCTCAGAGATTCTGTAGGAAAGAGCCAGGTCGCCACACCCTCCACTTTCTCTGCCAGTTCTCCTCTGGGTCTCCTTTCAGACCTCTCCTTCAAGTCTCTCTCCAGAGTTTCCCAGGGCACATGGATGCCATCCAAGCTCCTCATGTGAATCTCTGCAAACCACTGAATCCAATGCCTGGCATGTTTAAAGACTTAATAAAGGTCCATCATTAATCTTGTTGTCCTAACATCATCATCATTTATTTTATCCTTATAATGTCTTTGCCAGTTCTTTCATGAGGAAAAACCCAAAGCCAATCTCATAACTGGTAAATAGATTATTTAAAGTTTGTCTTACAGGACAAAATCTAAATTAACTGTACATTAAAACAATCAGTTACATTTTATTTTATTTTTTGGTTTTAATTTTTTTTAAGATTTATTTATTTTAGAGAGTGGTAGAGGGAACAAGGGAGAGGGAGATAGAGCCCTCAGAGGCTCTGTGCTGAGCATGGAGCATGGAGCCCGGAGCCAGAGCCCTATGTGGGACTCAGTCCCAGGACCCTGAGATCAGGACCTGAGCCTAAACCAAGAGTCAGATGCTCGACCGGCTGTGCCACCCCGTTGCTCCTAGAACATCAGTTACCTGTTAGAGAATTCGCTCAGCATGTTGGAAATACTTCTTTTTGTGGCCTCCATAGATTTTATAGTTAAAGACCTCCACCGGTGACATCACCTGCAGATATCTAAGCCCCACAGTCAGGCTTCTCTTGCTGGGTGGTAGTCTGCCTTCTAAGTTTAGACCTCTCATATTTCATACTATGTCATGACATATTTGAGGACAGAAACCTCATGTTTATTTTTCTGTCTTTTTCACAGTGACACAGGACTCTGCACTTAGTAGGCATTCAGGAACACAGCTGCGATGACTGCATGAGTGTAAGGGCCACTGGAGTTTGGGCTGGACCGGTAATGTCTTCACTGATTTGAATGTGAAGACTGATAATTGTGGGGGCCTGTCCACAGTCATGCATTTCTAGAAAACTCCCCTTCACCACCCCCAAAGACATGCTGGACACAGGTGAGTGTGTACCGATGCAGCTGCACCTCACACCCATGCTTGAGTGTGCTTCCTTGTAGCCCCAAGGGCTGAAATTCATTTCTTCTCTACCCCAAATCAGCATCCCTCCATCCGTGGTCACAGCCAAGTACACCACACACAGACACCCACGTGACCCATTACAGGATGTTCCCTGTGCACACGCAAGTCTGCATGTACCCCACTTTGAAGCTGCACTCAAGCATCAGGAAGCATCTGGAATCCTGGCTGTCATAGCAGTCACAACATGTCACATGAAAAAAAAAATTCTCTTGATTCCCTGGAGACCGCAGGTTGACTTCAGGGTTTTAAAGGACCCCCAAAACTGAATCTCCTCTGACTTTGCTTGGGGCTAGCTCCTGAACAATACACAGATTGTCTGGATCAGTGAGAAGAGTACGCTGTGTTCTCCAAGGGCCTTGAGGAGTGTGTCTCTACCTCTCGAGACAATATTGCTATTGTCTCCAAAGCTCAAGCCTGTTGTTTTATCTTTGAGGAAGTTTATTCCTAGATAGAGATCTTCATAACACCAGCCGAAAATGGAGGCATTGACCTGCTGGCTCGCGTTTATTGCTGCTGTCTCAGAGAACCATTTAAAAGCTGGCTGAGTTCTTCTCCTCTGCAAACACAGCCACTTGCCCTGGTCAGGCCATCTGCCTTTCTAGAAAGCTCAGCCCAGTTACTGGCAGAACCCACAGAGCTGTAAAGGCCAGTGTGGAGGGTGAGGGTTTAAACTTTAACTGCTTCAGACATCATGGGACCATCACAAAAATGAATCAGAAACACCCAACTGAGAGCATTTTTCACAGTCACTGTGCAGATGACAGAAGATAAGAAATGTTAGTAAAGGTGGAAAGTTCCATACTGATAGGATCTTTGTCCTCGTGGATGGAGACACTCTTCGTCAGGAGTTTAGAAAGTTTGCATCACTGATTTCTGACCTACAGAAACAGAAAGAAAAATGTATCCAAAAAATCACTATTAGGAGATATATCCTCTGCTCCCTAACCCTGATTCTGGAATGCTGAGCTCAGAGGGCCCCAACCCAAAGACTGTTTTGTTTTTGTTTTTGTTTTTAACAGAGGAAGAAGAACCAAGAATGGGAAAAGAGAGGGACTTGCCCACAATGACCTATAACGTAGGGGCCAAATGAAATCTCAGTGCAAATGATCGCTCACTTAATCTCCTCCTGCACTTCAACTTTTAATTTATTCTCACTTTTGCTGTAATGATTTGTGTAGGGTTTTAGTTCGCTCTTAAATGAATTCAGTAAAGGAGGAGTTAAAAATGAATTAGTTTGTGATACTAAAAAAAAGGTCTTTTATTCTAGAGACCTGAGGACTTCTAGAACAGGATTTTCAGGGTATTAAGGAAAAGAATCTTCTTTTGACTTCTCTTTGCTCCTGGAGTCTCTGTCAGGTCAGGTGGTTGCAGAACCACTGGCAGAAGCAGGAGTGGCTGGAAATATTCTGGGGGGTTTCTCTCATACCAAAGACTGGGAACTAAAGGCCATTTCAGTTGGTTAGGCATCTAGATTAGAAAGTCATGTCAGTCTCCTGATATGGCCTGCCAGGCTCTGGTTTCTGGATAACTATTTGCTACCCACTGTTAGACAGAACTGGAGAGGTTCTTAGAGGCTACAGGATCTAATCCATTTTAAAGGTGGAGAAACTTCACTCCATAAATGGTGTGGTGGTAAGAATGGTGGCCCTCCCCAAAATGTCCACGTCCTGACCCCCAGGACCTGTGAATATGCTACCATTACATGGCAAAAGGGGCTCTGTAGATGTAAGGAAGTTAAGGATCATGAGGTGGGGGAGATTATCCTGGATTATCCACGTGGCCCACTGTAATCACAGGGTCCTTTTAAGGGGAAGAGGGAGGCAGGAGAATGAGAGTTTGAGAAGGAGAAGGGACCATAGAAGCAGAGGTCAGGGTGATATAATTACTGGCTAGGAGTCAGCTGCCAAGGAATGTGGGAAGCCTCTAGAATCTTGAAAAGCTAAGGATATGAGTTTTCTCCTCGAACCTTCCTGCTGGCACCTTGATGAACTGCAGACTCCTAAGACCCATTTCAGACCTTTGATTTTTAGAACTCTAACATAAATCCATATTGTTTTAAGCTACTACTCTTGCAGTAGGTTGCTGTAGCAGCAATAGAAAGCAGATACATATGGGGACAGGCAAAATTGGACAAGGACATGCCCTCTTCTTCCTTCACCTGGAAAGCTTTTCTCTTCATCCCCTTCACTTGGCCACTGCCGTGACCCCCAACCCTATTGAGGATGCGTTATTGAAGAGCCTCCCTCAGATTTGGCTCAGAACCTTTCCTCAGCTTTCCTACAGTTCCCTGGATCTGCTATGGAATCTTCCACATGGCGGACTGTACGACAGTTGCTCCCTTCCCCCAGCAGACTGTGGACTCCTTGAGGGCATCACCTGGCCTCGTTCATCCTCTTGTTCACAAGCATCTAGCACAGGAGAGTCATGATCTGGTTTTGAGTAAATACATAAAAGTATAAACAAGAGATCTTTTTCAAACACTCTGCATTTTGAAGCTATTTAGCAAGTATTAACAAATAACTGTATTTTCTCGGGAATTTTTTCCTCGCTTTTTTTTTTTTTTTTATAAGATCAGCCAAGAAAGTTCTGTAGATGACTGTGGAGACTGTAAATTCAAGAGGGTTGCCTGTGGAGTGACAGGAACCTGAGGACAGGCTCAGAATTGCTGATTTCAGGCAGGACTTGTGCCTCAAGCTCCTCAGGAAGGGGGTTCCTTAAACTTGCCATTGAGTTGTCCCAGCAACTTGGAAAATAGCTCCCCTCTTTGAGGTGGTGGACCAATTTTCTCATACTTCCCAATCCTCAGACTAACCAGTTCATCTCCCCAAAGGGAAGCTTCCTCCCAACCCCAGGATGCTAAGAAAACACCAGTGGCAAAGATCAGCTGATTCATTGAGTGATTCCAAAAATCTGTCCCAGGCTAATTGTGTATCTCTATTCATACAAATGAAGATAAGGATGAATGAAGACCTGTCACCTGCTCCTGGTACTTGGTACCACTGGATTGAGCTAGGAGTATAGGTTATTTTGGAGAGGATAGTTCCTTGTTTTCTAGTCTCTTCTATGGCACAGATGCATGACTCCTAAAGGGTCCTTTGGTGCCTCTTCAAGTAACTCAGACCCCCAGGAGACCATGGGACTCCTTTGCTTCATGTCTTCAGTATGGAGGTTGTGCTGCTGTTTCTGCCACCAAGATCCTTCACTTTAATCTCTGTGGGTGTGGCTCCTGCTCAGGGTTCAAAGGGTGTGCCTCATATGTCATCAACAGGAGATTCTCCAGATACTGGTTAGATAGGAACTCAAATTGCTGGTTGCTGTGTTCTTTTTACCAATATTTATTTCCATTTTGCAAATAAAAACAATTTAGCATGAAAGATAGCATGCTGATAGCCTGAAGTAACCTGTGGTGTGTACAGCCTTGTGAAATACTTGGCAAAGGAAATAAATACGTATTCATCCCTTGAAACCAAAAGGTTTATTGCCTAGGAGGGGTTCCATGGAAAGTCCTTCTTCATAAGGATATGTCTAAAGCAGTTATTTTCCCAACTTTGGTCTTTAATGTATTACTCAAGAAGGCAAGATTCTGGAGAACCTTGTGAAAAGGGGTTCAATGATTAGGTGAGGTTGGAGAAAGCTGCTTTTTACGTCTCTCAGAGATTTATAACACACCCTGAGAAAACCTACAGGACAGAAACCAATTTACATTTGTTTAACTCAGAATTTCCTATTTCCCCATGAAAATCTGCCACCCCCTGGAATACCTGTTAATATGTCACATAATCAGTGTTCTGTACCCCACATTTTGTGAAGCCCACATTTTTTGAAGCCCCATATTTTTTAACATCTTAATTTAATTTTTTTCAGTGTTCCAAGATTCATTATTTATGTACCACACCCAGTGTTCCATGCAATACGTGCCCGTCTTAATACCCACCACCAGGGTCACCCAACCCCCCACCTCTCCAGAACCCTCAGTTTATTTCTCAGAGTCCTCAGTCTCTTATGCTCCATCTCTCCCTCCAGTTTACCCCAATTCATTTTTCCTTTCCTTCTCCTAATGTCCTCCATGTTACTCCTTATGCTCCATGAGTAAGTGACACCATATGATAATTGACTTTCTCTGCTTGACTTATTTTCTCTCAGCATAATTTCCTCCAGTCCCATCCATGTTGATGCAAAAGTTGGGTATTCATCCCATCCATGTTGATACAAAAGTTGGGTATTCATCCTTTTCTGATGGCTGAGTAATATTCCATTGTATATACGGAATATATATGGAATATAAATGGACCATATCTTCTTTATCCATTCATCTGTTGAAGAGCATCTTGGCTCTTTCCACAGCTTGGTGATTGTGGCCATTGCTGCTATGAACATTGTGAAGCCCCATATTTCATGAGGCCCTTTCAGGGCTCCTTGGAGAGGTAGACTCCCTTATCATGCTTTCTAAATTGTGCATGTATATCATTTATGAGGTCAGTGTCAGACAGTATCCTAGCTAACCCTCACCAACTTTGAGATTAGTACTAGTCCTTCTCTCAGTAGTTAATTAAATAATTGATATTTAGTAGTTACATACTATGGGTATGACACCAGGGAGGGTTTGATGTTTCCCTTATTTTACATGTCTACGTGGGAAACTGTGACCCATAAAAATTAAATAATCTTTCTGGAGTGATATGACCCAAAATAAAGTTCAAGAAAAAAGCCAGAAACAAAATTCAGTTTCTTTGATTCCCAGTCTTGGGTTGTTTCTACTTTCTTCAGGCTACAGAGAATTACTACTGCCATCCTTCTTCCAACATTGCTCTAGAAGTTCAGAATAGGATTGCTAAAGAGTTCTTCATCATGAACTTAGTTGAGATCTTGTCTTTCCTCATCTTCCACCCTGTGCTTTCCCTGCTTCCAGCTCTGAGGTAGGGGAGGGAAGTAGGTGAGTTACCTCTTAAACAGAGAGGCCCACTCAGACTTTATGTCCATGTGACACTCAGAGCCCCAGTGGCCATTGCATTTGTAAATCCCAAAGGTGGGAGGCAAGATGGCTCAACCCAGGACCTTTAAATTCCCCTCTCCTTGGCTATTAATGTAGGAGGTTCTCGCCCACATATGGAACTTTAGGACAATAATTCTAAGGGGTGCCCAGGCATGGTGCATTGGGTGGGAGGCCTTTGGACTCTGGGTTTCCTGTGCTGTGGTCTAAAACCTGTTCGGTCAAGTAGAATTGTACTGAAATCCTGGGGTTTGTGTTGGGAGCCCATGGCCAGCTGTTTATTATTTTAAGAACTCTTGGTTGCTGCCTTTAGATGTGGGGGTGGGGGAGCAGCCTACTGTGTAAGGCGGCTGCCACCTTCTTCTGGGCATGACAATGTTGCTCTGTATACCCCACAAAGGCCCCTCAGGCAGAGCTACTGCATTCCAGAACTCTACCCAGCCAGATGAATAGACACTATTTCATCTCATCGGTTATCGAGACAAAGTCAGGGCTCTAGCAATTGTGTTCTTCTCTGTCCTATCACCTTTACATGGGGAAGACCCCACTAAGGCCTCAAGACAAGGACACTCACAGCTTTACCAGAGTCATGGGTCAGCATGTTCACGCTGGCCTTTACGAAACATGTTCTTGCCTTCCTCACCTTTCAAAATGTGTCCCTGCTCGGTGCCCCACATGGTAAGAATGCTTCAGTGTCCCGCTGGAACATTTGTTATTGCCCAATCCAGCTCAACACCCCTTCCAGCCATGTCCTGAGAAGCCAGCTCTGAGTACTTGAAATAAAACAGAGCGATGTCCTCGAGCTGTAAATGCCTCCCAAAGACAAACGGACAGAACTTCATTGTTTCAGGGAAGAAGGCGCCTCACATAGTGGTCACATTGTGGTTACCGGGGGCCTGATGATTAATCCACAGAGAGGATGTGCAGGAGAGAGGAGCTGGCACCATTCCTGTAGACGAAGATTCTTTAACATTTCATGTCTCTGACTGAACATGTGCACCAGAAACACAAGATTTCCATTGTTAAAGTCTCTTCGGTGACTTCATTTTCCCAGTTCTGAGTTGGCATGTAAGTCATTACCTTTTCTGTCTGTATAGGGATACTGTGTTCCTAAAACTTAAATGCTTCATGCTTCAAAATATACATTGTGCCGCTTATAATTCTACCTCTGAAGGTGAACACTTAGAGGGCTTTATAAAGTTTCTAATTTAGAGATGGGCTGGGAGCAGCTGATGCATGGAGAAATGAACAAATCAGATACTGATCAATATGCATATATTTAGTATAAATCATTGAATCATTTTTAGAATTCATTTTTAAAAAGAACTGTGCAAAGATCTTTTAAAGCCACTCTGGGAGATTCCAGCAGTATCTGCCAATATCCACCATGGTTCTTGCCCTTTGCGTGATCACCATTGGGGAAGTGGACTCTCTCAGAATGGCAAGAGCTGTGTGTGAGGGGCTGAGCAGATGGTATGATGGTGCTAATGGGTGAAAATTCACAGCTCTGTCACTTACTGGTACTGGGCTGGAGAGGGCCTCTCTAAGCTTCTGTTCCCTCATCCAGGAATGGACTAAATCTTAAGATATAAACATAAGATGCTCTTGCTCATAGAATTTATTAGATTAACCTCTTAAATACAAGTTCAGTTCAGGATGACATTGTGAGTTTGGACTGTTCTGAAATGTTTAAGACATGGTCTCAGCGATTGTGCCTTTCAGGTCACCTCAGAACTTGTGGAATGAATGGACAGCATGGTAGGGATGGGTACGGTGGTGGTACAGGAAGTAACTGGGAACAGATCGGCTATCGGAATGAGGGGGACATGTCTCAGAGAGTTCCTATTTATGTATTAGGTGACTGGGTCTTTAATCCGTATCTTTCGCCACCCAGTTGAAATGTATGCTGGAACCTTTGGGGAAACTCGGGTCAGAGGGCAGGGCCTCTATGTACCAAAGTAAGCTTTCTGCCAAGGCATCGTGAGTAATCTGTTACCGTTTTTATAACCTACCATCACACAAGGCGGGCCTTAAAGCTCAGAAGACAAAGCAGAGAGAGTTGTGTCCCTTTGTTTCAAGCTCAAGGCCTTTTTAAAGTCATCAAATGTGTCCTTGTTCCCTAATTATGCAACAGGGCATGTAGCTCTGAATGGGACCTTTTGTAAGTGGAAATTCCACAGTTCCAGTTGCCCCTGACTCTCGTCCATGCCAGACAACATCCTCAGAGACTTTGAAGTTGCCTGTTAGAAGGAAGCACTGCCTCACCCACATCTCTCACCCCACGTGCCTGCCCACAGTATCAGTCAGACTCTGGGGGGAGCAGTGGGATGAGCTTCTGGCTACCAACGGGCAGGACCTGAAGCCAGAGGACCAGTGCTGCCCCACCACTCAGTTCTCCTTGGGTCTGGCATTGCAAGGACAGCACTTCTAGAAGCTCTGTCTGGAAGGAGGGACTGGGCACATCTTGAAGGGAATCCCCCCAAGTCTCCTCTGCATCCTGGTTCCAGAAATGGTGTTCGTGGGAGAGTCCATCTTACCTGATGTAGACCCAAGTGGCCCTAGCCACATCCTGCCTGGTGTCGGACAGCAGAGCGTCTGCCTTGTCTGCAGCCCCTGCTCTCCTGATTTGTGTGTGAACAAGTTTCTGAATAGACACCCATAGATCATGTGACACCTGCAGAGCCACGTGGCTGAAAGCACATCCAAGCACAGGGATTGCTTTGTACTTAAGTAGGAAAGGAGAAAAGAGGGACAGCATTTATTGAGCACATACAATCTAACTGTTACTTGATACTAAATTTCATTTAAGCATCACAGCAAACACCCTGAGTCCATCTCCACTTGTGCTGATGAGGAAACTGATGATCAGAGACTGTGAGGTTTTCCCTGGTCTTTATAGCTACTAAGTAGAGAGATGAGATTCAAACCAAGGTCTGTTTAACCCCAAGATAGGCTCTTTCTTTTACAGCTTGCTGATTTTTGGATCCCTTTCCCACTGAGCTCAATTATTAATAAGTCTGCTCCTGGGGCCACCAGCCCCACATCAGAGATGTGTCTTAAACAGAGACTTATTCTGACTTGACTCCCTGTAGCTTTTTCTTTTTCTCTTGAGTGGTGATGATCATTTCCGTAGCCCTCTGTAGATGTCCAGAGGCCTCAGGTTCTCCTTATTTCTCCCTCAGTCCCCCAGCGATAATGTATCTGAGATCCTTCACTGATGTTCTAAAGACATAAAGGACATTTAGAGAAGGACTTCCTGTGTAAACACTGTCTGAACTCAAAATAGAGATTTTAAACCATATATCATGGGAGACTATTGTAGTAGCAGAGTAGCGGCCAGGTTGGATTATGTTTTAGAATCCTGGAATCCAGCACAGTGCTGCACCCATGTGTGGATAGATGAATGATGAATGAATGGAGCTCTAAGAAATTCAGCCCTTGTAGAAGGGCATTTGAGGATATCAGGCATTTTCCCTTGCATCTGTGAAATCGTACCATGTTGGCTGACACCCCATAAGCCTGCGCAGAATGGCAAGATCCCAATATGTTAAAATTATTTGTTCATTTATAATTTCATTGAGTGTTTATTGAGCACCAACTCTCTGATAGGTTATGCTGGGGAAGAGAGCAAAATGCAGGATCTTAGGCTCTGTCCTGAAATAATTCAATAATTCAGGTGGTTCCCCCGCAGAAACCGAGATGGCAAGGAATAGACACATCTCATCCTGAGAGATACATAAGAGAAGACTTCCTGACTGGGATGGCTTAGAATTGCTACTTGAAGGATGTAGTAAGACATAAAAATTGGTAAAGGCATTTAAGAGAAAAATCATTGTTTTTCTCTATACTCACACCAATATTTCTAACATCAGATTTGTGGGTTTTTCCAAACCAAGCAATTCTCAAGTTCTTAGCAGTCACAAGTTGGGTGTCCTATAGTTAATTAAATTCCTATGCTAACTGTTTGGAGTTGGCATACACCACACAGGTTAAGGGCTCTATCCCACAAGACTGCCCCCCACTTCATAAGCCAATTGCAAGTCCTGGGTTGTCACCTGAACTTCTGACTCACCTGCTATATATGGGGGTTCCCACAACCCTTTCTTGGATTGGGTCATTTGCTAGAACAAGTCACAGAACTTGGGGAAACAGTTTACTTACAGGAGGACCAGTTTAATATAAAAGGCTACATGCAGCTCAGGAACAATAAGAAGGAAGAGAAGCATAGGGCAAGGTAGGAAGGGGTGCATGGAGCTTCCACTCTCTCTCTGGCCTCACCACCTTCCCAGCACCTCGTGTGTTCACTAGCCAGGAACATCTCTGTACCTTGTTGTTTGAGGTTTTTATAGAGGATTCATTACATACTCATGATTGCTTAAATCATTGGCCATTGGTAAGTGAACTCAGTCTCCATCCCCTGCCCCCTCAGGAGGTTGGAGAAGGGACTAAAAGTTACAACCCTGTAGTCAGATGGCTGGTTCCCCAGGAGAGCAGCCCTCCATCTTTTGGAGCTTTCCACAAGTCACCTTTAGTACAAACTCAAGTATGTTTAGAAGGGACTTCTTATGAAAAGTAAAAGACATTCTTTCACGCATATCACTCAGGAAATTCCAAGAGTTTGGCAGCTCTGTGCCAGGAACTGGGAACAATGATCAAATATATATTTCTTATTATATTACAATATCACAGCTTTCCATGCAGAGGGAACAGAACAATTAAAACAGCAAGTGTGAAAAAACAAGGGATAGGGTATGACTATAATAAAGAATTTCTGTGAGGGAATGGGAATGAGCTTGAACAATCAGTAGCAGCTTTTCTATGTTAATGAATTTGAAACTATACTATTATCTCCTGGGGGCATAGGGATAATAATACTTTACACACACAGACTGCTTCTGTGAGCAGTATGCACTCTAAGTGCTTTACATGAATGAGCTCATTAAATCTTTGCTACCACTCTCAGGTACTCACGTATTTCCCACATGATATATGAAGACCCTGAAGGCCAAAGCCACACTGATCATCCAAGTCAGAGCTGGGATTTTAAACCAGAAAGTCTTTGAACCACCATACCCATATGCCTCCCAGAGATGTGATGGAGTGAGCTCTCTAGAAACCAGAGTTATGAGGACAAGGAGCTCATTGGCGTAAAGGACAAATTATAACCTCAGGCCCTGGCTTGATTCCTGTACTCACAAAGATTCAGGCCCAGATGACAGTGCCATTGTGCTGGCCTAGATGGCTCATCATAGGGGCTCAGATCTGTGTGTTCAACATTTAAGAGACATTGAATTTAGTGGAAAGAGAGAACACATGGAAAATGACCTCACTGGCTAAAGGCTGAAGTTGAAATGCCTGGCTTGAATTTTGGCTTTGCCCTTTCCTCTTTTCTGGCTGCTCTTGTGGCCATGTGGCCAAATCCCAAGGCCACTGTAGAGTAGCTTTCTGTGCACAGGGTGGTAGCTCCTGGCCACCCAGGGTTTCTACTTTGCTTCATGGAGGAATCCACTAATTTGAGTAACAATCTGCAAAATTATCCAAGAAGACCAAGGTAGAGACATTTCTAATGTTTCCCTGCTATGAAAAGAAAAAAACTGGAAGAAAATGAAGTGATTCATTGAAAAATTTCACTGAAATGTCCAAATAATCTTTTGGGATGCAACATTTCTACATCAATTCAGTCATAAATTTTTTGCAAAGAACTCATATATCTTTTTTTCTCTACCAGCCCAGTGAAGTAGGCAAGTATTCTTTCCCTTTTTTGCATGTGAGAAAACTGAAACCCAGAAAGTGACTAAGAGACCGAGCCAGGTTTTCCAAATCAGATCTTTCTGACTTTTGCTTCTGTACTTCTCCTTGTTGGTACTGCTTTTCCTAGTCCCCTGAATCCAAACTGAATGAATACTCTTTCTTCCACTTGAGATGCTGCTGTTTAATTCATTTATCAGCAAGGATGGTGTTCTGCCTGCTTACACCAGTTTGACATTTTTGTTGTTAATGGATAGCACCTTTCTGATTGGTCAATAACCATGCCATAGTAGTTATTAAATATTTTGATGATTGCCTCTGTTTTTATATACAAGTTTAATATTTCTGCTACATTACTTCAAAAAGGATTTATGACAGTTTATAAAAGTACCACATACTAGTAAGATAACATCTATCAGAAGTAGGTAAAGAAGTAAAAACAAATAGCAGGATAGAAAGAAATTTGGGCAGGAATGAGACCCACACAAAAGTATAGACTCTATGTCTGAAACTCTTGCTGGAGTAGAGGTGAGCTGCTTGTTGGATTCTAAACCTGCCAGGAGTGAATGGCAGAAGAAATGCACATTGTTTATCATGCACTGTCTCTTCAAGAAAAATGAAAAGCATATCTTACCACAAAATCGTCTTCCCGAAACTCTCAGGAGAGAGAACACTAATTTAATTAGTACTATTCCTGCAACATCTATGACATGGTCAAGGACAGCAATGAATTTCAAAGTGCCATTTCCATGGGCTGCTTGACTGAGAAGCCCAATATCCTGCACTTGCCTCTATTGCCTTGAGTTGTCTGGTGACCTTCTGAGAGGATTTGCCTTGTCTCCCTGCTTAGATAATAATTTATCTGACGTGTGACACTAGATCCAAAGTTTCCTTGGAAAATTACCAAAAATAATACTTTTTAAAAATGAGAACAATAAAAGGGTTGAACTACCACTGAAGGGGTGGGAACTCAGGGTCCTGCTCCCAGATTTTACATTTCTTACCTGACTGAGCTCCTTTGTCGAAGGACAGGCAAGCCACGTGTTGTCCATTACCCTCTGACCTACCAGGTAGAACGTCTTACAGATGTGCCTGAAGTTCTTGTCAACTTCAGAGAGAAAAGTAGTCAGTGTGATTATTATACCCATTCAAATTTGTTCCTCATTTATTTCTCCTTTTATTAGAAATGTGTAGAAGGTTACTCACTATGTGCCTCACCCTGCAGACACAGAGATGGATAAGACATACTGCTTCCCTAGAAGAGGTTATGCATAAAAGAAGACAAAAATGCTCATGGATAATCACAGCACAACATAGGAAGCTCTGCAGCAGAGATATGCACAGTGTCTTGGGGAGAGGGGAGAGAAGAACCATCCAGGAGGCCAGAGACAGACTCCCAGTGGAGGTGATGCTTGATTCCATTCCTGGCACAAATCTGTCAAAGAATAAGGATGAAAGGAGATGATTGATGGAGAGAAAAACACATTGATGGCAGAGCAGTGAGTATGTGTTTGGGCAACAGAGGAAATCTGAGGCCAATAGGACAGACTTGATCAGACTGTCTCACCCACAAACCAGTTAAGAACCCATGACTCTGGTTATTACATTTTAAAAGAAAAAATACCTAAACACATGAGTCATTTAAATTTTGAGAGGGAATTCTATAGGCCAAACCTTCTCCATCTACATTCGTTAACACTCTGGTATGGGTTGCTGAGGGAATGGGTCAGAAGCACCGTGCTGTGTGCTAAGCACACGCAGGGATTCTGATTACCATGTCTTGAAAGATGAGCTAGTGACTTCCCATTTCCCCACAAACATACACTTTTCTCCCTTTTTTTTTTCTTTTTAATTCAAGCAACAACATATGATGTTATGTCTTCCATGACGTACTTCTCTCCATTTTGGTTAAAAAGTGTTGGGCTTTGGCTTTATGTTTTGGTCTTGTATATACTCCACTCTGTATGATTAATATGCAGCTCACATAGCCAAGAAAGAACGTGCTGCCTCCAGTCCTGTTGCATAGGCACTAATCCCAAAGCCAGAGATTTTAAAAAACCATACCACGAGTTAATTTTTTTTTTTTTTTCTAGCAGGAAGATCCCATTGCCAGAAGAGTGAAGTGCCTTAGGAGTTGCCGAGTGCCAGGTTCAAACTTTGTGAGTGAATGAGCTGTCTTCAAAATGGGAAAAAAGTCAGTCTTCATAGATATTAAGTGATGTGCACTATTGAGGTTGAGTTTTTAAAAAAAATTAAATCCATATTGGAAGTTAACCTCTGAGGATTTGGGATACATCATTCAACATTTTTAATTTCTTCAGTAGCAATGGAATCAGTATAAATAGCAGGGGATTTGCTATACAAATTTAACAGACTTGAAAAATTTTAAAGTCCAAATTAAAGGATTGTAAACATTCTAATAACACAGAGAATTGGCCAGATATATACACTTAATTCTTTAAAAATCATGGCACAGTCCTTTTTATTTTTATTAGGAAATCATTTTTCCCCCAAACAGAAAAGAAGATAGAACTTTTGTCTTAACTTCCCAAGAGTTCATAGACTTAGAATCTATGCTCCAATCTTTTGTTTTCTGGGATTGGAGTCATCCAAGCCAACTGGTAGACCTAATATTGGGTTTCAGGCAGTTGTGTGAGTTTGCCAAATCCCTGAAAGGATTCTGCCACAAGCAAATGCTCATTAGCCAGCTTCCTTACTGCAATAGTAATTTTCTTTCATTCTATTTGAAGCAACCCTCACTCATACCATGGTAAATGATTTTACACTGCACAAAATGTGCTGACATGCTCACATTCTGGCTGATCACAAACCACACAGGAATAGGACTTTACTCTTAAAGAGTAGTTGGTGCCTGCCTTGGGTCTTTGCTGCTCACTTTCGCCACTCTTTGCCAACTCAACATTCTCCAAGAAAGTGTAAATCCTACCACGGGAAAACGAGGTGTAGAATATGTGCCTCAGTTGATGACATCACCTTCTGGTTGGGGCTGTAAATTGTGTGAGATTATGCACACAGATACTGGCTCCTAAGTGCTGGATTTTATAGTTGTATATTTTGAGCTTGAAAACACATCATCTGAGGAATGGATAGCATCCCTTCTGCCTTGCTGAGAGTTGTTCCATGATCTTAAGGGAGTGTACTGGCCCAGAAGTCCAATGAATAGGAGGTTTTACACCTGAAATTGCTACTGCTTTGGGCCAAATGCTTGTGATTGCTTTATTATAGGTCTCAATCACACATAATTATGATAGACCAGCTAATGACTGCAGGGCTGCCTTCATTTAGTGACTTTGGGATCCCCAGGAAGGACACCAAACTCATGAATGCCCCAAATTCTATCATTGTAAGATAGTTCATTGTCATATTCCTGGGAAAGAATCACTGTTGAGGTTCCTTTGGTACAATGATTATCTACCTGGGGCAATGTCCCCAACAAGACATTTATCAAAGTCTGAAGGCATTTTTAGTTGTCATAACTGGAGAGAGAGGGTGCTGCTGGTATCTAATGGGTAGAAGCCAGGGACACTGCTAAGAATCCATCAGTGTACAGGACAGCCCCCACAACAAAGAATTAATCAGCCCCAAATGTCAATAGAGCCAAGGTGGAGAAATCTTGTCTTAATGTAAATAAGAGTCTTATGAAAGAAGGATAAGTGTGGATAAGTTGGAAACCGACAGCACAGAGAAGGACATGTGGTGGCAAACTTTTCATTTTGTGGTGGGTTAGCCCTGAATCTTTGCTCGAAAAGCATTGTTGTTAGGATTTGTTGCTGTTGTCAAGGGCTCAGAATGAAATAAAATAAAACAGAATGTCTCTAGACTTTACTCATGGTTGATGGAGAAGAAGAACAGGAAAGAAGAAGTTGTCCTAGAGAATACAGAATGTAGGACCCAGATGAGCAGCCTGGAGTAAGCCTGGTGGGGGGTGCTCTGGCAATTTCCATGGAGAAAGACGGACATACTGAACTGATTCCCCTAATTAGTTGGGTCCTCTCTCTTTGTAAAAACACAATTATCCACATTATCCAGTCAGTTGGGCATGAAATCCCAAACTGGCAGCATGTAGCCAGTCCTTGTCTTTCCTGGTCTGGGGGATGATAGGTTTAGAATCCTCAGATATCACAGGCAGGTCTCTCTAAACAGTAACAATGGGCAATGCATGGAGAGCAGCCATTGTCCCAGGCATGTTCTCCAACAGTGGTGCGTATTCAATAATTTCCAACGAAGACTTGAACACGGCAGTTGTTTCCAAGGCTGTGATAAAAGGGCATTACAGAAGGCTGTGGAAAGCCAGACTGTGAGGCATGTAGAGAAGGTGTTGAAAGGGTGGCACATTATGTTGCAGGCTTGCTTTCTTCCTTCAACCACCAACACATGCCCCCTCCCAAACGTATGCAGTGGATGCCTAAACTGTGTACACCCCTATAAGCTCCTGGAAATTCTATCAACGAGGTATCTGCTGCGACTCACCAACTTCTTGAATTAGACCCTGCGTTTGCTCTCTCTTTGCTTTCTGTTTGCTCATTGTAAAAAAAAAAAAAAAATGTCCAGACTTCTTTGGTGTTTTCTTTGCTCAGATGTCAGCTACATGAAGTCACATTGTTCCCACAAGGGGACTTTTTGCTTGTGCCGCTGCCTAGTGTTAACAGAGCGCTAATGCTGCTTGGCGTGAAGAAGACTAGTCATTGAGGCCAAACTTCTGAGAGGTGCAAGAGGCCAAATGTCAGACTGCCAATTAAGCAGCCAGGTGGAAAATTCTTGCCTCTCTTTTGGCTCAAGTGAGTTGGTTGGGGGAAAAAATTAAACTAAAGAGGCACCAAGAAGAAAGATTTCATTTGTTAATGGACTTGAGCAGTGCAAGAATTTGGGCTACCATTACTGTCCTCTTCACAGCCACACATCACATATAACACACGCACACGCACACACACACACACACCCCTACACCATAAGAAGCCCAAGAAAGTGTCTCTTTGGCTTCAATTGCTGGAGCTCCTAGCTAGGAAAATCTGCATGAGAGGAAAAACCAGCTTGTACCCCAAATTAATAGTTCAACCTCTGCCCATATGGCCCTATTAGCCAATCAATCCAGTTTCGGGGATTCAAAGCGAGTTCCAGAATATCTATCAACTCCTATCTTTTAACTTGGATGTGTCAATGGAAGCTATGCAAACTTTTCTTGCTACTGGAGCTGTAATGTAGATTAAGCAGCTAACTCCTGTACTGTAAACGTTGACACTTCACATTTTCCTGCTGCCTCAGCATCCCCACAACCAGGCCACCGGGTGGGAACACACCACCGGGTGGGACCAGGAGTATCAGTATGATAAGGCTGGTCCCTGCCCCAAGTTCCCCTTCTTGCTCTCCCCTGTCAGTGACCTAATGATCATCATACAAAGCAATAAAATCCTCTCGTGCCTGATTCCCAATAAAGACACTTGTCTACAGGTCCTCACTCTCTCTCGGCTCCCCATCTGCTTGGTTAAACCCCTCTTTTGATGCTCCTCCTCCGTGTGTCTCCGTCTTGGCTTATAGTGTCCCTGTCTCTCTAGGACGTATGAGTATAATACAGTGTGTTTTCCTGTGTCTCCTTTTGTGGCCACACCTGACTGACTGTCTCTGATACTGGGAAAAATTTGTCCACATACCAGACCTCTTAGTCTCTCCTTCTCTACTCCCAAGAGATTAACGTACACTTATATCTATAAACAAACAAACAACTGTCCTGCAAAAATCATACCAAATCAAGATCTGCTTGGTGAATGATTCACTGCAGACTTTCTCTTTAGCTGCATGGAGACCTGGGATCTCAGTCTGGGATGGCCTGGGAGTTCTCACACTTCTACCAGCGGTCCATGTGGCCTCCCAGCACTGCCTTATACTGGTGCTCTAAGGAGATTCTCACTGACATGGATATCTTCCAGCTGCTCTGTCCAAGGGAGGCAGAGGACCAACCACCCCCCCCTTCCCTGACCAACCATGCCTCCATGTCCCCTTCCATCCAGCTCCAGGAAGGCAGCTGGACTAAGTTTGAGGACAAACCCTGGTACTTTGCTTTCTGACTTCTGCAAACATGCTTTCCTAACTACTTTGATTTCAGTCCTTTTCTTAACCCAACTTACTGGTGCATTTTGCCTGTGCCCATCTCCCTTCACATTATTCTCTTTTTATCATTCTCTCCATATCTTTAGGTACCATCTCATCAATGAGATTGATTATCATCAATGGTGAGACATCATTCACTTACTAAGAATGGCAAAGCCTGATATTTGGAGAACTTTTACATATCTTATTCTGTTTAATCCACAAAACTGTCCTGTGAGGTAGACATTGGTCTTACACATATTTAGAAAAAAATGAAAACTAGGGAGCAGGGAAATAAAGCCCTCAGCTGTACTGGGTTCTAGACTTTTTTGGAATCAGACTCTACTAGAGCCTCCACACAGTTACAACAAAGATGGAAAGGCAGGCAAGGCTTCATCCACCAGGGATACTGGTGTCCTATGCATGTTTTACTTCTTTTTAAGGCCTCTATGCTGCTCCTGGGGTTATCATTTCTTCTGTCTCAAAGTCCATATTGCCTTTAAGCATGGCAACTGATGAGATAATTACATGTTATTATTTTATGATATATAGGTATATTTCATCTATATTATATATGTCATATATCTCTCTATAAAATTATAATGATAATATAATGATAAATTACTATTTACCAAGAAATTCAGGGAAATTTTTATATAATATACTATTTAATTCTTATGAAAAATTATGAGAAAAAATATTGTTGTCTTATTTTAAGAGGCTCAGGGATTGGGCAATTTTCCCAAAGTTATACCTGAAAAAGACAGGAACCCTCATCTGACTTTTCCCTAAAATCCTCTTGTTACTATACCAATTCCCGTCATTTAAGTCATGTGAGGTGTAGGCAAAGACAACCTATGTTTCTGGCCTAGCTTGAATTTCTACACAGAGAAAGATTTGCTTTGTGATTGGTCAGAAAAGTGAGAGGAGCAACAGGGCATGGCAGATGTCATGGGCATGTGACAGACCATGGCTGGGGCAAGGACGGGAGTATGTGGAGCTCCCCTCCTGCCATCTGCCACAGGGTCCCCAAGATCAGCACAAGGTGTGGCAATGGGACAAAGGCTGCAGATGGCCACCTGGCCCAGGGCCTGGCTCCCTGACTGCCAGCCCACTCCTGCTGTGTGACTTTTACCATTTGCTGCCACTCTCTCTGCCTGGTTCCTGATTGCTGGGGATGTTTCTGGCTCTTTCTCTCAATCTCATTAAGAAATGTGTAGTTTTCTACACCAATATTTGAGGGCTTGCACCCTGATCTGTAGGAACGTTTTCCTGGAAAGACTTTGCATGGATTTTCCACTGCCCGCTGCCCTCACTAGCACAAAACTGCATTTTTTTTTTCCCCTTCCTGGTTGCGTTTGCCACTTACCCTACCGAAAACAGGAATTAAGACTTTAGACAGCTGCTTACCACATAAAATTTTCAAATGAAATATTTCTATTACATTTTCTTAGGGAAAAAGTTCACTTGGACAGATTAACAAAACTAATGTAAATATGAAGTAATGCCAGGCAAGGTGTTTTGAACTTTCCATTTCGACTTAAGGGCCCATGCACTGAGGTGTCTGTGACACTGCTCTGTGTCACATTTGTAAGTAGGATGATGTTGTCATGCTCCCATAATGGCCAATATTATGGTACTGGAGATTGATGCCAATGTGGGCTAATATATATTTAGTCAGGTGGAGACATTCCCAACTGGTAATGTAACTGGTGTGGTTAAATAATTTACCCATATAAATAGAACAAGGAGGATTCAACTCTTATTCTGGACACTGCTCCTACCTCTGCATGAATAGTTGGTGTTATTCTCTAATGTCTCTAGTCCATTTTCACCCTGATGAAGAAAGCACCAAAATATTCTGACCAAATTAGTCAATGAATGGAACTTCAGCTCAGTCTTTCAAAAACACTTATGGTGGAGCTGGAGAAACAGTGCCTCAGCCAAGAGATGGAAGGTCACACTGGTCACGTTCCTCTGGATGTGGTCTCCTTGGTCACAGTCCTATGGTATTGAGCAAAAGAGGTCAGTGGGACAATTGCTGGGACAATTCAAGAGGTGAAACTCACTTGCCTCATTCATTTGTATAAATACAAAGAGAAAGATCAAGAGATCAAGGGTAAGCTTCTCTCTAGTATTAACTCCCTATGTAGTCTGGAGGAAATCACCTAACTTCTCAGTTCTCTTATCTGTTAAAAAGCTTAGGACTCCCTGCCACTGATTTCTTCTGAGTTGTTCAAATAAACTGATTCCATTAAAGAGTAAGGAAGCATGAGAGACTGTGAAACAATAGAGGTATGTAAAGCAATGATGATTCGGTGGATAGCCAAAGTTCTGCAGAGCATTCGGACCCAGGCCAGAAGTGGGTAACCTCTCCCTGGTCAGCAGACCTACCCAGCGGTTCCTCTGGAGTTGGTTTCACAAAGCGCTCCCTTTGCTGTCATAGTCCCCCGCCCACAATGCCTCTCCAAGCCATCGTTGGCACACTTGCCACATTTAGGGAACAGATACGTCTTATCAGGAGCCTTCTCGGAATGTTGTGGGAACATACATTTCAAGACAAAAGACAGAATATAAGAATCTTTACAGTCCATGAATGAAGCAAAAATGCTCTTGATAGACCAAGATGCCAGTCCTTGAAGGTCCCTTTCCCCATACCAGGATGACCACAAGAGTCAGTCTTCTTCGCTAGATTTTCCCCCCTTCCTGTGTGGCATGCCTTCATCCCACTGATCTTGACTTCTGTCTTCTAAATCCTCTCAAGAGGGCACCATTTCTAGAAGTTCTGGGGCATTTTGCCTCATGGAGATGGTAGACTTTTTGTTTCCTCTGACTCCACCATTCATAGCCATTTTACTTAAGAGAAGCTGCCCATCCCAGTCCAGCCCTGTGGCAGGGGATTCCATAATCTGGAGAGTAAAGGAAGAGATAGGATCCTGCCATGAATTATACAGATGTTTGAGGGTACTTTCACCAAGATGGCCCTTGCCTCTAAGAGAAGAGCCAGTGATGTTTTATATCTGAATTACTAAGAGTTTATTGCCTTCCCCATTTCACTTTGCTGTAAGTACCTACTCATGCGAGTAAGAGTGAGCAGGAGAGGAGCTACAAGAGGATGGAGGTGAGAAGTTTTATCTCAATTGATGGAAGGCCTTCTTACAATGAGAAGTCTGTGGAAGTGTATGGGTTACATGAAAAGCAGAGGTGACCTAATGCTGGAATAGTTCCATCATAACTCTATGACCAGCTAGCAAAGGTGCTGTAGAGCCAATTTTCATTGGTGTAAGGGTTGCTGGAGAAGTTGCATCAGACATTTTAGAGGTTTGCTTATAATCTTGGATTTGGATCCTACAAATAGGTGCCCAGTGATGTAGTTCTCCCTTGAGTGCATGCACATACACACACAGAGGAACATTCGTAGGTGCTTCTAATCGAGAAGCCTCCCCATCAAATTCAAGTTCATGCTCAGGAGAGTGGAGGACAGTGGTAGGTACTCAAGGGAAACTTGCCCATAGGTAATAGCTCACTTGTTTGTCATAAGAGCGGGAACTCCTGGATCAAAGAAGAAGGGGCAGGATAGAAGATAGGCGAAAATAACCAGGAGGCAAAGCTTACCTCTTGGACTTGTTAAAATACAGTGCAGTGGGCCCCAGGAATCTAGCTCTGGAGCAAGTCCACAAAGTCAGTCTTCAAAACGTTTGCACAAAAGATTCTTAAGTAAGCTCATAAATGTGACACCAAGCAAATACTTGGCAAAATGCAGCCGAGTCATAAAAGGAGTGGTGGGGACCCTGCAGCAGCATTACCTGTGCTGGCCAAGGCTCGGATGCAAGGCTTCTCGACTCCTAATTAGGGATCAGCTAAGCGACAGAGATTTCAAGTTTTATTGACATTTGGTCCTGGGCCAGTTCTTTCTGGTCTCTGGCCTCTTGTCATAAAGGGAGACGGACATAAAATAAGGCAAGACCAAAGAAAAGGCATGAACTTTTTATCATAGAAATATGAACTAACTTCTCATGGTAGAATCAGGCCTGATGTGAGTGTGTTGGTGCTGGGGAAGTGGGGTACTGGGTGCATTTTCCCAGTCAGGGACTGTTCTTGGCTTTATCCTGACTGCCTTCTTCTCTCAACTGCTTTGTTTCTGATTGAATCACTAGCATTCCTGATTCACACTGGTCGGAAGCATTCAGTGCCAGGGAAAGCTGTGCTGGAGGAGCCTCAGCCTGAAAAACTGTGTCATGTACATTAGTTTCCCAAGAGCTGCCTTCACAATGGACCACAACCCAAGTGGCTGAAACAGCAGAAATTCATCATCTAACAAGAATGGGCGTAGAAGTCTGGGACCAAGGTGTCAGCCAGCTTGGTTCCTTCTGAGGGGTATCAGGGACAATCTGCTGCCTGCCTCCCATGTAGCTTGTGCTGGTTTGCTGGCAATCTATGGCATTCCTTGGCTTATAGAAGCATCATCCTTATGGCTGGCTTCATCTCTTTGTGATATTACATGTTTGTCTATGTCCAGATTTCTCCTTCTTGTAAGGACACCATCACATTAGATGGGAGCCCGCACTAATGATCTTATTTTAACCTGACTAACCCTGTAAAAACCTAGCTCCAAGCAAGGTCACATTCTGAGCTCCTGAGGGTTGGCACTTTAATCTATGAATGGGGAGCAGGGGGCACAATTCAGCCAATAACAACCTGATTGCCAAACCAGGAGGAGAAGGAGCTATTTTCTATAAATTAAATTTTCTTTAAACACCCAAGAAAAAAATGTATCTGCAAAGTCCTTGTAAAGACTGTCACCCCAGCTCTTCAGAAGATCCACTTTGGATCATGTATTTTCGCATGTTGAGATGCTTGTCCTTCATTGCTCCCTGTATGAGTATACCTTTAAAAAATCTAGTTTATAGTTAAGTACCAAGAAAAACAGGGGTCCACATCCCCATTTCTGACAAGAAGAACCACAGAACTTGCCATGTTTCCTCTTTTCCTTGGGTTGCCAGAAGTCCCAGAGCCAAATGTAATACTTGCCTTCTTCATTTATTTGTCCACCGTGGGTTGGGTCTAGTTTCTGTTTTGGGTTTTCTGCTTTCTTCACATAGACTCCATGTGCCTCTGAGTAGCTGGTTGGTGACCTTTCTGGGAGAGGTGGACGTGCTGTGATGCAGCAATAAGGCAACTCCATGTCACTGCTGCCTCTTGGACCCAACACCTGGACCATAGCCCAGCGTGATCTTCTCAATGGGGTTTGCCCCACGCATTCCTGGATCATCTCTTTAGTCATACCTCCAACCTTTCACCTCTCTGTTTGCCAGAGCATTGGGGAAATGGTGGTTTAACCCTGCTCATAGCATGGCACTCTTCACTCCCTTGCTTCAGATTTTATTTGAGGGGAAATTTGGCCCTAAAATCCCAATTGCATAAAATACCAAAGCACCTTCTTTGTATGACGAACAGGAGAGAAGTTGCAGAAAGTCCTGTCTGTGCTTAAACTATCTTTAGGGAAGACAGTTGTCATTTCTTTGAAACAGGAGGAATCCAAAACAGAGGGAATACAGACACATGCGTGCGCGTGCGCACGGAAACTGCCAACAAACCACTAACTCATTTCAATGTTCATTTTGGTCTCTGTATCACCTTAATGGATTTCAAAATTGAATAGTTGGTGAACATATTTTATTTGTGAATACCTCATTGGGTCTCTGAAGCTGGGACATACCTCAGGAATTTTCCTCGGGGTTTGACATCTTTTGAGTCAGAACGTGGGGTTGTGAATTTTGGTGACAGGTATCTCCACTTTGTGGGTAGCAATAAAATATGGAGGATCAGGCTCACTGAATTAGGGACTTCGGTCCTCCGATCGCTTGCTCTGCATCATGAATGCACTCTTCCCCTGGATCTTTCAGATCTAAATTGGTACTCAGCTATGTCTGCACCCTTTTCAGTTTATTTGTTAAAATTGTTGTTAAAATGTTAAAAATCATGTATATTTTTCAGTAAAGCCTTAATTTAATGGGTCTCTAAGTGGCTTGCTTTTATGATTCATCATTTGGAAAATTCTCTCCGAATGCTTTCATCTATGCAATATCAACAGAAGTTGTCCCTTTTAGAGTCATACCCTCCTCCCTGAGAATCCTTACATGTATTGTTACAGTTATTTTTCCTGCTCCAGCTTTTCTGTCACTTTGGCAAAGGTGCCTGCCAGACAGAAGGCCTGTGTAGCAGTGGGGAGCATGGGAGGGATGGAAGGCCATCCTGTGGGCCAACCTAACTGCTTCTGCCCCCCCAAAAGCCTCATGTAGCCTGCCTCAGCCAGCAGGGTCACTCCCGAGGAGGGAGGACCAGGCAGACAGGATCCCCCCAGGGGAACTGGCAGGAGAGAGGGAATCAGGGGAGCACTCAGGGTGCTGGCATTTTAATCTCTGTCCAGAATTTGAGGTGTTTCAGGAAGACAAAGACAACAGTGCTTCAAATATATCCTGCACCTGGGGTGCCCGGGTGGCTCAGTCGGTTAAGCATCTGACTCTTGATTTCAGCCCAGGTCATCATCTTAGGGTTGTGAGATCGAGCCCCGTGCTGGGATCCATGCTCAACATGGAAGCTGCTTGTCCTTTTCCCTCTGCTCCTCCTCCACCCCCCTCTTTCTCTTAAATAGATAAATAAGAAAAATCTTTAAACAAAACATTCTGCACTACCTCAAAGTAGGATTTGTCTAAAAAATAAGGATAGTTAAACATATATCAGCATAAGACTTTATTTCCAGAAATTAAAAGAGAAAATGCCTGTTTCTTGCTGAAATATAAACTGTCGTGCTGTGCCTTTCAGCCACGGTCCAGGGGCAATACTCTAAAAATGTCTGTATTTTGTTGTCATTCTTGAAAGATGATCCAGCTTGTTTAGAATTCTAGATTGAGCTCTGTTCCCTCCGCACTTCGAGGTAGATTGTTTGCATTGTCCTTCTACACCCATGGCTGCTGTGATGAGGTCTGCCATTAGTTGGACTGGCAATTGTTTGTAAGCAGTCTCATTTTCTACCACTTTTTACATTTTTTTGTCTTGTTTCTGATCTTTGGCATTGTGCCATTTAGATTTGTTTTCTACCACGTCAGGACTCAGTCTGATTTTTATCCAGAGTACTCATCTCTTTCTTGAAATTCTGGGAAAATAGAAACCGACCTCCCTCCCCCAATAACAGCAAGAACTAAATATTTTTATCATGAATAATGAATGACAAAATGTGGCAGAACTGGCAATTGAATCGAACCAGTAATAAACGGATGACTTTCAAAAGCCCAGATGTTTGAAAATCGGTTGAAAAAGTATCTCTCAAATGAAAGCAGAAATCATAAAGGAAATTACTAATTGCAAAAACTAAATAACAAAAGCATACATTGTCAAAATGACATCTCACGTTTTCTGTTTCATTTCTTTCGTTTTTCTTCTTTATTTCATGAGTGGTCATTGCATAGTGTATACTGTATTTTGTCTCCTGGCTTATGCTTCCAGCTATGAGATCGCCTTCTTTTTCCCCCCTCCATCTTCCTAATCTCTCTGTTTCATTCTGAGGGGTTTCTACAGCTCTAGATTCCATTTTAAAATGCAAGCTTCAAGTTCAAATGCAGGGATGCAGTGTCAAATTCATTTTTTTCTAGTAGACCATTACACTGCAAAATTGCCTTTTTTTGTTTGTTTTCATTCTACAAGTATAATTTTCAAATTTAGAATCGATACTGATTCATTTTCAGATTTATTCTTTCCCCCTAAAACATCCAGTACTTCTCCCAGAGGGTGTTACCTTGTCTAGTATCAACATCCTTATTTCAAATTCTCTTTCTGACCTCTTTGTTAGATATAGATTTGTGGGTGTGAATTATCCCATTTGTTTCATCCTCAGCCTTCTTCTCAGGGTGTTTGGTGAAGAGCAAGGACTCAGAAATTGCACTGTCAGGTTGAAATTCAGATTCCACTATTTGAGATCTGTGCGAGCTTGACTAAATCAGTTTAGTCAAGCACTGTGGGTGCCTCAGTTTCTTCATTGGTAAAATGGAGATAACAGTTTCTCCTTCACAGTGTTGTTATGATGGAAAAGGTTAGTGTGTGTAAATCACTTTTCAGATGCCTTGAGTACCATAAATCATACTTATTTTCCATTGCCTAAGAATGAAAATTCTAATAAGTACAGATTTGAGGGCTCATCCCATTCCCCCTCACACTCCTCAGAAGTCTTTACATTATTTCCTGTCAGCCTTATAAAAAGCTGATTTGCTTTCTTTGGCAGGTAACATAATTCTTGTTTACATTTTTTCAGTGCTTATAGATGTATTTCATTGTCCTGAAGAAAGGCTATGTCTGAGTAAGGATTTCTTTTCACAAATTTTTCTTATTAAACCTCCTACTCTCTTGTATCAGGACCTTTTCAAATAAAGAAAGTTTCATTTTGTGACACATTTCATTATTGTTTCTTGCTGCCATAGATTGAACATTTGTGTCCCCCCCTCCCCAGATTCATACTTGGAAGACTAATCCCCAGTGCGGGTGTGACGATAGTTGGGGATGGAGGTAAGTCAGTCATAGTTGGTCATGAAGCCCTCATGGATGCCACTTGTGCCTTTCTTTTTTTTTTTTTAAGATTTTATTTATTTATTTGTCAGAGAGAGAGAGAGCGAACAAGCACAGGCAGACAGACTGACAGGCAGAGGCAGAGGGAGAAGCAGGCTCCCTGCCGAGCAAGGAGCCCGATGTGGGACTCGATCCCAGGACGCTGGGATCATGACCTGAGCCGAAGGCAGCTGCTTAACCAACTGAGCCACCCAGGCGTCCCCACTTGTGCCTTTCTAAGAAGAGACACAGAGGCGTGCTTCCTCTCTCTGCTTTTCTGCCTTGTGAAGACACAAGAAGACAAGATGATTATCTGCAAATCAGGAAGCAGGTCCTCCCCAGACCTGGGATCTGCCAGCACCTTGATCTTGGGCTTCCCAGCCCACAGAACTACGAGGAATAAATCTGTTTAAGCCACCCAATCTATGGTAATTTTTTACAGCAGCCTGAGCTGACTAAGACACTGCCCGTTTGCTGTATTTTCTTCTTAATTTCTGAATGCCCCTTCCCCATCTATAAAATCAGAAAAATAATGCCTATATAGCAGGATTGTTCTGAGAATTACTCATGATGAAGTTACATAGGGAGTCCTGCCCTTTGCTGCATGAATAAATCATATACCCACATTAATAATGCAGCAGGAAGGGGCACTTGCTGTTTATAGTTCAAATATTTTCTTATCCTAAATTCTGTCACATTTTGAGCTCTTAAACAACAGCAGAAAATAACCTAGCAGAAGGGCTGCACGGGGTTGACAGTACATGCTGGTTCTTCTCTTCCTTGCTTTTCTGAACTTGAATTCATGCATTGACTTTTTAGCCTCTTTCCCCTATCAGTCTTGATTCTTACTTACATCTCTTTCTTTTCTTTCCCATGAGATGCTGTTTTATAGTTTTGTATTTCATGTCATTAATTCAATTTTACCTAGAATGCACTTTTAAAAAGATTGGCCATCACATTAAAAAAGACACTGGGACATCTCTTTTCTTCGCCATCAGAGTAGTATTCAGTGTCAGAAGCAGTGTCCTCTTGTGCCTCACTGAGCACACAGAAGAGAGTTTCTGAACATTGTTTTGGTGGTTTTGCTTCAGAAAGATGAGATTGCTTCTTATCTGTATGATATTTTCTTGGATAATGGATTCAATTTTATAACCTTCCCCCTTTCCACTTGTAGCTGTGTAGTCAATAGCTCTTTGTAAATACAGTTTATCAAGCATTGCTTCCAACCGCTGAGTGTCGAGGTCTTAGAAAGGGCAGTTGGGAATTTGGCTTTAGAGTTTGATTTTTCAATGTTTTTGTAACTTTCTGATAGAAGAAGTTTAAACTCTCATGATATGAAATATTATGAAGTGTGGTTTGAGTAAAATTTCTGTGTGATGTTGATTCTCTGATAGTCTTCTTTGGGTGACTTACATCAAGGGATACCCTATAACAAGCAGAGATTTTCTCTTTTGGAGCAAAATACCGAATACTTAGTGGCAATAATCTACCTGAGCTTATGGCATAAATTCAAAGGAAACTAGGCTCAAGAATATTGCCTCCATGTACTATGCACCATGCCTGGTGTATTATTTAAATTACTGTAGACAAGGGACACCTGGGTGGCTCAGTTGGTTAAGCGGCTGCCTTTGGCTCAGGTCATGATCCCAGCGTCCTGGGATCGAGTCCCACATCGGGCTCCTTGCTCAGCAGGGAGCCTGCTTCTCCCTCTGCCTCTGCCTGTGCTCGCTCCTGCTCTCTCTCTGACATAAATAAATAAAAATCTTAAAAAAAATAAAATAAATTACTGTAGACTCTTATGAGGACACAGAACACTGAACTGTACCAGGTATGTGCTGTTTTCTCACAGGTGCAATTACAAACTTAGGAGATATTTTAAAAACTAAGTCCGCACAATAAAGACTTGGTCATCTTCCTATTAGTCATTGATGCTATTAAGGTAAAGGGATAGATGATTTCTTTTCTTGGGATTTAGGATGATATTCTTGAGGTTGGAAGATATTTTACTTTTAATTAGAGAGACAGTGGTCAACAGTGGGCTCTTGAGAAGAGTGGGAATTCATGAGTGTTTGCTCTAAGAACATAGGCTCTAAATCTCATGGAAACCCAAGTAAAAAGGCCCTGGGCTCATCCTGCTTGGGGTGTCTGTGATGCTTCCATATTGTGGAAGTGGAAACGTTTATATAAAGTCACTTCTAAAAAGAGACCATTTTGTGGGCACTTGGGTGGCTCAGTTGGTTTAAGCCTCTGCCTTTGGTTCAGGTCATGATCTCAGGGTCCTGGGATTGAGACCTGCATCAGGCTCTCTGTTCATTGAGGGGTCTGCTTCTCCCTCTTCCTCTCACTATCTCTGTGTCTCTCAAATAAATAAATAAGAACCTTTTAAAAAAAAAAAGAGAGAGAGACCATTTTCTCTATGGGTTAATTTATCTTTTGTACTTCCAAGAGGTGAATTCTGGGGCAGGAGCTCATACCTGACATGCATGACCATTCAGCATCACACCAGGCTTTACATACATGGAATTACAGTGTAGCAACGACAAGGAGCAAAGCAAGAATGGACAATGGATGGTAAGAGATGTTGTCTCCAACGTGTAATAAGCTGGTAATAAGAAAACTATTAAACATCTGCTGGGGGCCAATCTCCATGGGAGGCCCTTGAATAGATGTTAACCATTTAGGTATTTAGATGTAGTTGTTTAGGTATTTAGATATAGATGTTCAGCATTTACAAGTATCCTGTTCCCCTTTTATAAATGAGGGGGCCAAGGAAGTTGGTTGAGTGGCCTTGGAAAAGTTGCTTGTCCTCTGTCATCATTGTGGACTTGGCCCTTATTATGCTGCAGTCCCTTCTGTCTCTGACCCTCATGGCTCTAGCCTACCCCACAGTTTGCTAGCCTACCCCATGGTTTGCTAGTCTACCCCACATGCAGGCCAGAGACCTTGCTGGCAGACATTGTGTTTTCCTTCACATTTATGTGATTGTGGTTTACAAATATACTCATTCTTTGAGAATGCCAACTACTCTCTTCAGAATACACCAGAGTCCCATACCCCACTAGAAGTTGGCTCAGAAAATGCTCCAGAGGCTGCTCATGGCTGGCTTGGAAACCCCTTCTCTGAAATAAGCCAAAGAAAGATGCCAACTTACTCTGCAGGGGAGAGAAGGCCTCATATAGCGTGGGGCACAGGCATCCTGTGCTACTCATTCTTTAAGACCAAAAGTAATTATCAACATGCTGCTTTTGGTGCCAACTGTGGACATTGGCATTACTAATCATTCATACCATGAATGGAACCTTCAGATGATTACCTGGAGGGATTAAAAGCAGCCAATAAGGCTACAAGTGCTGACTGTGTAGCTCTGGCTGGGGTGGGAGCTTCGTATTCCCCGGGGAAAGGGCCAGGCTTCTCCCTTCGTAGAGGCTCTCATCCAGCCAAGAGCCTTACCATGAGCACTTTGTGGCATTCCCAGTATTCAAATAAAACAACTTATCTCATTCATCAACAGAATGTAGTTTCTAAATCATTGCTCTTAGCAGCTACAGTGCCCTGGGGACTATTCCGTGGGGATGAGTTTGTGAGCCCTAATGATCCACTTACACTTTAAATGTTAACTACACTTACATGTAAGCTCTTGCAGAGGACACATTTGTACGACAGAATATGAAAAGAGTTAAACCTATAAAATCTTTGATGAGGCTATTTATTTATTTTAATAATGTAAGGAAGATCTAAACACCTGGAAGAGTTTTAAGAGTGTTCAAAGCCCACCATTCCTAGAGTTGATCTTTTTGTCTAAAAGGAGGTGGCGAATCAGGATTGCTCACCCAATTTTTCTTATGTAGTATAGTTTGTGAGTACTTTTCTCTGGAAAATAATGTAAGGACCACATGGGATACTTGCATCTGTGGCTGGTCTTCTTACTGGAAGTAAGTTTGTAGGGCACTTGCCAAACAATCTTACAGGAGTCATAATAAAAGTGGCATAGAAAATGGCTTAGAGTCTTTAAAGTGACAGAGTTTTGTCACACTTGGCTTAGAAACTAAGATGCTCTCCATGATGAACAAGCAAGGTAAAGGTATTAACATTTCCAACGCAAAAATACTCAACTTTACAGACATTATTATATCTTATTGGTACCCTCTCCTTATCCTACAGGAACATTGTTCAGGATTCCTAGTTCTAGTGATCAAGGGGCCTGATGAGTGTCCCAAGTGCAAATATCAACAGTTAATAAATCAATTTTCTCTTTAATGGGATAGAGGAGCTAATAGTTCCGGTGGGGTAGTAAAACCTGGGTGAAGGAATCATCCAAATTCCATTCTATGTGCTAGTCAAGACAAAGTTTACTCTGAGAGAGAGAGTATGTGTGTGTGTGAAAAACAGGCATGGATTGTGTTGTTTTTGCAATTTAATATCCATTTCAGTTCAAAGTTATGGCAGAAAAAACTGTAAAGTTGCAAATAAAAAGCATTCAAAAGCAAAACATATCCAATCTCCATATCCCTCTATAAAAGCCTGGAATTCTCATCAGGCATTCTTCAGAAATGCTATCTAGACTTCAAAGTGTCCTTCAATCCTCCCGTTGAATGCTAACCCCAGCCTTCAAGCTGCCCTCATTTCCGATGTGACAGCAACCCTATACCCCCATCTTGACAGGAAGATGGCCTCACTGCCAGGTTCCCCTTCCTCCCCCACCTCAGCTGGACTTTCCCTACCAGCTGGAAAGACTTTGTTGCTTTTCAGACAGTAAGTCAGAGCCCAAAGTTGTGACATTTTAAATCTCACATGTGGTTTGTACACATTTACCAACCCCACTTTCAACCTTCCCTTCTCTACCTCTCTGCAGTGACTTTGACTTACTGTTATCATTCCAGCAATTAAGACTGTCACTCTCAGGTGAGTTTATTTTGCCAAATCTGCAGTCAACAAAGGCTAAGAGAGGAAATCTTATTCTGTATTCCAGAGAAGAAAAATAGATCCTGGCCTTTCGGATTAGAGATGTATGCGTGGGAGAAGGAAATAGTACTAAAGTGAAAAGATCATGCTTTCCCTTTTCAAGTAGCCTCAAATGTAAAAGCCTGGTTCAACTACTTAGAATTCGTGAGATTTTGGATAGGTTATTTTACTTTTCTGAGACTTTGGGTCCACATAGGTATAACTAGAAAAAAATGTCTTCCTTATAGGGTTCTAGTGAAGATTAGGGATTATAAGTATCACGTGCCTTCTGACTACTGGTGCTACTGTAGTCACAGCATAGTGGTTATGGCGGTAGAGTTGTAGATGGTGCTCATGGAGTTGTTGATGTAACAGTGTCAATGATGGTGGAAGTGAAGATGGAGGTGTCATTGGTGGTACAGTTGGTGGTGTTGGGATGGAGGAGGAATTAGTGGTGGTGAAGTTGGTGATGAATATAGAGGTCTTGATGGTGAAAGATAGAGGTAGTTGGTGTTAGCAGGGAAGTCATGGTTATGAAGTCCTGAAGTCACATGTGGAAGAATCTCAGATGTCCAGGACAAGTCTAATGACAGGCTTCAGTTAACATGGGCTATGGAAAAACCAATTTTCCTTAATTTTCTAGGTAAATAAACCTTAAACAATGGTGTAAAATCAACATGCAAAGTGAAAAGTGGAATCAGTTTTGGATGCATGAGATGTAAGTGTGCACATCAGGGACACTGAAAAAAAAGTTTTACAAGGACAAGAAAAGAAAACCATTTGTTTTAAATGCTATGTTCACATCATTGGATGATGCTAGAGAAAAAGTTCAAAGAATTAGAAAGAGATTTAACACAGACAGGCACACACCTGCATCTCCCTTTGTTCAATGAGCAATCTAGGAAAAAGGTACCACATTGCTGCCTCCACTTTAAGGATGAGAAAGCTAAGGCTCAGAGAAAGTCGGAGGCACTGTGGGAAGTTCATGGACTTCAGAATGAGACACATCTTGCACCAACGCTAAGTTTTGTATGCATCTGTTCTTTGACTTAATTTTTCATTTACCTCTTCAAACTGTAATTTTTTCATTGACAATAATGCCAATAATGATGTTGAAGAATTCCTATAGGGAATCAACAAGTTGTATTTTTTTTATCTATAACAATGGCAGCTCCATATAAAAGAGTAACATGATACTTATCATATAGAAAGCATTCAGCAAAAATACCTGCCTTCCATTCAACCATTCACTGCTTCAATTATCCTTTTGATGTCTATTCTATTATCCAAGCAGTCCAGATAGACTATATGAGAAGTCAAGAAGTCCAAGTGAAACCTCTAAGAATTCTATCAGTTGGGAATTTTAGGTTTCAAGGAATAGAAAACCTGACCTAAATTTACAAAGGAATTTATTGCTTAATGTGACTGAAAAGTCCAATTTCAGACATGGCTGGACCATGGGCTTCGTTGATGTCTATGACTCAGTTTCTTTCATTTCCACTCAGCATACAGCTCTATGAGCTGGTTCCTTTTTTTTGGTCAGACTCTCCTCTAATGATTGTTAAGTTCAATAGCTTATAAATGTACACACTCTCATTTTTAAGTACAGCACAGGGGAAAAGTTACCCTCATAACTATCTAGTTCAGGACCTAACTTCTAGGCAGGGGGACAGACACAGTCCAGAATGAATCAGTTTTTCCAGTGAAATCAGTTACTCTGTTTAGCTTCAGCCATTTAGTACTTGCCCCTGGAGTATTTGAAGCAATTCCCCAAATCACACACACTGGAGGGGGAAAAAAAAAACAACACTGTTTCTCCAAGAAAATGGAAGTTATTGTGTTATTAGGGGAAGGTTAAATTGAATCTGAGTGGCAAAGCAACAAGTTACCACTTTAGGAACTAACACTATTAGTCCTAAACTGGTCTTTCCCCCCATTATTCCCTTTCCATGATCCATTTTTTCAAAAACCTGAAGCCCAGGAGTCATCTTGGACATGTCCCTTTTCTTTCCTGTCTGCCACTCTCTCCATGGCCAGTTTTTGTCAAACATACCTTTTCCCTCTGGCCTCCCATATGGCTATTGTTCTAGTAATACAAAACACTATTTGCTAACCTTTCTCCTAGTTAGTGTAAGATAGTAGCTTAAATGTCATAACTTTGGGGAAGACTTTCTTGATTTTCTGCTCTATGTATGATTTATCTGCTATGTTTTCAAATTCCTAACCACAGTTTGTAATTATAAAAGAAAGTGAATGGTCAAATGAAAACTGGAGCTCACAATGCCATGGTCTGTTTTTACTCATTATTCCCCTAGTGACAATCACAATGCGGAAATGGGGGTGGTGGTGCTGCATGAACAATTTGAATGAATGGATGAGTGAATGAATGAATCAATCAGTCAGTGAAACAATCAATCCACGTGTTTTGTCCTATATCATGGAGGTAGCAAGTGACCAATAGATCAGGAATATGTTGTTGACTGAAGCTCCCCTTCCCTGTTTCTATGACAAAATCCCTGTGACACTGCTAGTCACAGGCTGTAAATGCCCACTTTCAGTCTAGGGCCTGTAAGAATGGATTTTCTTCCTCAAACCAATCTGCAGAATCCTGTCCTAGTCTAGGACCCCCAGATGCTTCCCGTTCACTCTGGAGTTCTTCTGGGACCAAAGCCAGTATCAAGCTCCTTGTCTGTGTCCAACAGGTTTCTCAGAGGAATGGAGCAGAGAGAAAGAGAGAGAGAGAGAGAGAGAGAGAGAATAGATTTATTTTAAGGCACTGGCTTGTGTGAATATGGAGGCTAGCAAGTCCAAAATTTGCAGAGTGGATCATTAGGCTGGAAACCCAGGGAAGAGCCTATGTTGCAGTTTAAGTTTGAAAGCTGTCTGCTGGAAGTGTTCCTTCTTGCTCATGGGAAGTCAATCTTTGTTCTGTTTTGGCCTTCAATAGATTGGGTAAGGCCCACCCACTTTATGGAGGGCAATCTTCTTTATTCAAAGTCTACCAACTTAATATTAGTCTCATCTAAAAACCATCCTCAGAGAAACATCAGGAATGATGTTTAATTAAATGTTTGGGCACCATGATCCCAACCAAATTGATGTAAAAAATTATCACATTATCTAAGCCATTGATATTAGCCAAAGTTAAAGAGAAGTGTTAGGGTAGAGTGTTTGCCTCTGTGGTATAAACAGTGGGAACTAACAAGATCTCTTATCAAAAATTGTCTTCCCTCCTTCCAGCCATGTTATGTAAAATTTTACCATTTGGGATTCATTCTTTCAGATTTATAAGTATTTTCATGTTTAAGAGCCCCTGTTAAAATTTACATACCTTGTGAGAGTTCTATCTTTATCTTCCACACCTCATGGGCAATTTTATAATTTAGCTATAGAAAGACAGAATAAAAATAAGAAGGTAGTTTTTTTTTTTTCAAGACTTTATTTATTTATTTGACAGACAGAGATCACAAGTAGGCAGAGAGGCAGGCAGAGACAGAGAGAGGGGGAAGCAGGCTCCCCGCTGAGCAGCGAGCCCAATGTGGGGCTCGATCCCAGAACCCTGAGATCATGACCTGAGCCGAAGGCAGAGGCTTTAACCCACTGAGCCACCCAGGCGCCCCAAGAAGGTAGTTTTAAGGACTAAAGGAGATTCAAGTTTGGTTCAGTTCCTCTAAGTTGTGAGCACTCCAGAAGTAACAGTTGCTTTTCTCGTTATCATTATTGTTATCATATATAGAATCTACACAATTTTGTATTAAATAGATTTTTCCATTTTATAGCTGAAAAAAAAGGGCTTAGTTAGCGTTAGGGTAACTGCCAAAGTCATGCATCTAGTCAGAGGCAGAAACAGGGGCTGATCTGTAGTCTGTGTTAAGGGCTTTCTTATTTTGCTATTCCCACTCCTACCCTCCCCAAACTGACCTTAATCCCAGGAAGATGGCCCAGACTGACTCTCCCCTAGCACACAGCCAGCCACATGGCAAGTGGCCTCTAAGTACACAAAGATAGCTCATACCATCAGTGAAAACCCGTCTGGGCCAAAACATGTGTGCCTGACGGCGACGCGGTGATTTACAAAGGTGAAAGGTGGGAACCAGTCTGTTTGCTGAGGAGACAAAGAGTGCTAGAGAAACAAACCATCACCCACAATTGTTCCCTGAGCACCCACTCAGAAGCCAGCAGCCCAGCTTCCAGAAAGTTAAGCACAAGGAGCCCAGCCCATGAGGTTAGGCCTGATAGAACCTTGAGGCATCTTCCCAGGATCCTCTGGTCAAGACAGAACACTGAAACCCCTTCTCTGAAGCCCTGAGGGAAAACAGATTCTTGCTCCTCCTGGTGGGGCCAGACTGGTGTGTTTGGGTTGAAGCTGAAATGTATACCACACATCTGGCTGGAGGGAAGATGAGGAGGGCTGGTATGGTCAGCGGGGGTGTAAGGTCATTTCAGGGCAGTTAAGCTGGAGTAACCCGAGTACAGCAGGGCCTGACTCACTGTGGACTCAGGGAGCTCCCCATCGGGTGGGGACTGACACCTGAACCCATCTGTGGCTTTGCCCAGGCTGGCCCTGCCCTGCCCTGCCTTGTCCAGCTCAGCTCAGCTCAGCCCGGCCAGGCCAGATCCCACTGGTTCTAGCCCAAAGGAACTGTAAGCAGTGGCGGTGATGTCAACGGGGGTGAGGTACTGTGTGTGCACAGCTCCAGGAGGTATCTTCCCTGGATCCCTGTGTCTGAACAGGATCCGCTGCTGTCATGTGCTATCCCCCTGACCTTCTGAGTGTATGTTGTGGGCATCTGTGTCTGTGTCTGTGTTCAACAACGTGTGTTGTTGGCTTGCATGTCTGGGTGTGTTTCTCCTAAAAATGAAAACATAGTTGACTTTGTTGTAGAATTTTGTTGGTCAAAGTGCAGCAATCCTTAAGAGCTCTTTGTATGTGCAAGGCCTCATGCTATGGGATATTCAGGACACTGAAAAGAACCAGCCCTTAAACTAAGGGAATATATAGTCAGCCTGGACTATACACTTTTCTGTGAGAGCCTGCTGCCCAGAAGTGTTGGTACCAGGCTTAGAATAAGGCATGAATGTGGTCATGGTGGTTTGGGGGCTGGAGACATCAGTCTGGGCAGGTTGGGGTGGGGCAGGAGAGGTGTGTGTCAGGGTTTGTACCTTTTTCAAGTAGTTTCTGACTTAGATATAGAAACTTTGTATCTTCTTTTTATGATATCAAAATTCAGTATATTTTCAAAAGGTGTCAGAGTGATAGGGCAAAATTACACTTCTTGGATTCTTCCCCAGAACCACCAGACCCCTACCATGAGTATTGGTAGTCCAGTATATGGCCCATTCTAGGGTCCCCTCCCTGCCATGTGGTGATGACTGCTGCTGTCTGATCCTGCTGTTTAGACTAAGGATGTGATAGTCAGGCAGAGGAGCAGTGAGGAGAGAATCATTCCACTTGGGCCAAACCATTACTACTCTGGGAAAGGGGAAATGCCATTGAAGAGAGAGGAACTCAACTGTGAATGAGAAACTCAGGACTCTGAGACTTGGAGTCCTGAGGAAGAGAGGGAGAAAGGAAAGAATGGGAGGAGGAGGGAGGGAGGGAGGAAGGGAGAGAGAGAACAAAACACCAGATAATACTTTGATGACTAATTTGGAGAGGAGGCTTGGAGCCTCTTCCCACATTCCACGTAGCTCTGTAGACTTCTTTTTTTTATTATTTAAATTTAATTTACTTAACATATAATGTATTATTAGTTTTAGAGGTAGAATTTAGTGGTTTATCAGTTGTATCTAACACCCAGTGCTCATTATATCACGTGCCTTCCTTAATGCCCATCATCCAATTAGTCCACTCCCCTCCGCACTCCCCATCAAACCTCAGTTTGTTTCCTGTAGTTAAGAGTCTCTTACAGTTTGCCTTCCTCTCTGTTTTCACCTTATTTTATTTTTTCCTTCCTTTTTCCATATTCATCTGTTTTGTTTCTTAAATTCCACATATGAGTGAAATCCTATGGTATTTGTCTTTCTCTAACTTATTTCACTTAGCATAAAACCCTCTAGTTCCATCCATGTCATTGCAAATGGTTATCATTCTTTCTGATGGCTGAGTAATATTCCATTGTATATGTATACCACATCTTTATCCATTTGTCTATATATGGGCATCTGGGCCCTTCCATATTTTGACTATTGTGGACATTGCTGTTATAATTATTAGGGTGCATGTCCCTTTGAATCATTATTTTTGTATCCTTTGGCTAAATACCTAGTAGTACAATTGCTAGGTCACAGGGTAGTTCTATTTTTAACTTTTTGAGGAACCGCCATACTGTTTTCCAGAATAGCCACACAAGTTTGCATTCCCACCAACAGTGTAAGAGTAGACTTCTATGCAACTAATGAATCATTGAACACTACATCAAAAAGTAATAATGTATTATATGTTGGCTAACTGAACATAATAATTTTATTTTTATTTATTTATTTATTTATTTTGTCAGAGAAAGAGAGAGAGCAGGAGCGAGCACAGGCAGACAGAGTGGCAGGCAGAGGCAGAGGGAGAAACAGGCTCCCTGCCGAGCAAGGAGCCCAATGTGGGACTCGATCCCAGGATGCTGGGATCATGACCTGAGCCGAAGGCAGCCGCTTAACCAGCTGAGCCACCCAGGCGTCCCTGAACATAATAATTTTAAAAAGGAGTAGATTTCTTAACAACTTGGCTTGCACAGCCTGTGATGGTTCCTCTCTCCATATAACACACAACCCAGTAGTGATGGGTGCAGTAATGAAACAACCCAGCTCCCACTGCAGTGCATCCTCTGTTGTCCTCGGACAAACACCGAGGACAGACAAGTGCCTATGCAGTTCGGCTGCCACCTCAAGGAAACATCTACCTCTAGGTCCACCACTTAGTATTGTGATGGCCTTTTACTTCTCTATGTAGAGGGAACTTCTGAAAAAGGATTTTTCAAGATATCCCCCATGGGACCAGAAACAGAGCCTTGGCTATTGAATGTACCCCATAAATACTTCATAAATATGTAATCATTTAGGATATCCTACATGGGGGATTTTTATGCAAGTCCCTAAATAGAATTTGAAACTCCCGCCATAAGACTGACTCTGACATTGAGGGAGCTAACTTTGGCATCCTTCCAACTCTTACTAATCCAACTGATATAAGCCTTAAGGTCTGTGCTTCGAGAATGGGCACCTGAAGAAACATCAGGACTCTGCTCACTCTTTTACCATACTGTAGCCAGTCATCTGCCAGTGACCATCTATTCTACTCCTGGTTTGGTTTACAAGAGACAAAAGGAATATAATCAGGCATGTGGTCCACATGATGTTCTATCATAGCCAACACCACTTTGGATTTGGTATGGGCAGGCCATTAAAAATTTCAGGAAGGCTGAATCACAAGTGGGCTCCCTCAGTTTGGTGAAAGAAGGTCTCTCAGCTTCTGAGAGGGATGGCTTCATGACACTCACAGAAAATCCAGGGAATGCCTACAATTCCCATGGCCAGCGACATTGTGCAGTAGCCAACATTCTTGACCCATCTCATTCACTGGCTGATGGGTGAGAACTCAGTCTTGGGGTCCTCTGGCTACTGTGCTTTAAGTGAGGAACCTCCCTGTGTATTTGGACCAAGTCTCCAACCACCCAACAGAAAAAGACCATGCCAAGAACTTAGCAAAGACAGACTGCCCAACGTTCCTCAGCTTCTTAGAAAGCAAAACGGCCCATCTCCATCTATCACCATAAATGGCTTGCCTGAAACGCTGGTGTCTTCGGTCTGCGCCATAATATTTCATTCAACTACCCATTCGTTACACACATCCTGAGAGCAAATAATGTTAATGTAAATAATTTGGGAAGTATTGTTCCATCTGTTGAAAATGT
This sequence comes from Taxidea taxus jeffersonii, assembly GCA_003697995.1. Classification (NCBI taxonomy): domain Eukaryota; kingdom Metazoa; phylum Chordata; class Mammalia; order Carnivora; family Mustelidae; genus Taxidea; species Taxidea taxus. The sequence goes on along the minus strand of ML110206.1, from coordinate 3,005 downwards.
GCAGTAGTTGCTTTGCCCCTTGTCTAAACTGGGGCGGCTACTTTCAGGCAAGTTTGGGAGGTAAATGAACTGTCTGGATGCTTTTCTTGGCAGTCTCTCTTATTAGTGGGAGGTGGCAGTAACGAGAACATGAGGAAGACGGAAAGTGTTTACTTAAAGTCGTGGCCAAATGGCGAGGGAGAGTTTAAGATAAATCATAAGCTGTCAATGATGACAACTGCAGACTGCTACTAGTTCACTCCTGTTTATGGAGCTTCAGATGCTGCATTTAGAATGTGAAGGAGTTTATTGGTAGAAGTTGCTGATTGTTTAGACCTCCATGTTTGAGGCAAGAAGTAGCAGCCACCCGGACTGGGAATGGTGAAAGCACGAGCTTTTATTTGGTCCCTCTGGGTGCATCTCTGCCCAGTGAATGGGCGCCACTGACTTGTATTCCCCTTTAAGACTCAGATCGTGGATCAGCTGAGACATACTACACGTTTGTCACATGACAAGCAACAGCAGAGCATTATGGTGAAGGGCCAGATGCATACATGAGCTGGCTTCTTTGCTTTGCTTTTCTGGTTGCTTTTCTTGTCTAAGGTAATTTTGCTTGGGGGTTGACCTTTGGATTTCAGCTTAGAGCTTGTGAACAGGTTTGTGTTTTGTTCATGTGAACAAAAGACCAGCATCTTTTGAGGTTAGTCAATGTTCTCAATAGCTTTTCCTCAAACTTTTCTCTCAATGTATCCCTGTAAATAACAAAATGAGCTCTTGTGAGCCTTTCATGTTTGCTTTACTGAACTGCAACATCTTCCTCTGTTCCAGCATTCACTCTTAGCAAGACACAGTATCAGTGGCAAGTTGCAGAGAATGAGTATGTTCTGTCCTTACACAAAAAGCCTGTGAAGACCTGGACTTGTATATCCCGTCTTTCTACGTGCCTCTCAAACATTTATGAGATACCTGTGAGGGTCCCGATACAAGGGAAAACAATTGTCCATATTATCAGAGATATCATGTGTCAGGGAGAACTGCCTTGTCATCAAGCCACAGGGAAAAATGGCCAGTAGCTTCTATATTGAGAGAAGCTTGTATAAATCATTGAGAAGGGCGTAAGTAGGTAGAGTTCAAATCCCTGAGAAAGCTGGGAAGATGGCACTGAATCCAGGTGTTGGAGGTTCACTGGAGTTTTCCAGATGCACAAGTGAGGCTGGGATACTCCAGACTGAGGAACAGACAATGAAAAGCATGCCCCAGTTCAAGAATTGCTTAGAAGCTCTATGCTGCTAGAACATGATTTACAGGGATGGTGGCTGAAGGTGAATAGGAAAATTATCTGTAAATTTTATAAAGGTAGGAATAATTAATTTGCAAAAGGGAAAACAAAGTAACAACATGGAAAACAAAGTAACTCCCTACCTCATTATATCATCCGTGCTTTAACACTGCCTTTCTTTGAAATTTTTTGAAAGAGACAAATCACCCAGGATTTCTCATAATGGGAGCTCAACTGGGAGAGAAACTGGTTTCTTTTTCAGAGAAAAATCAAGCTAAGATTATCTGGAATGTTTTATCAACAAGGTTAAAAGTATAGGTTTTGAAGTAGGAGAGGTGGAGTTTGAGAAGGAAAGAGTAAGTCTCAGACATGACCACTAGCCTGGGAAATTAACCTGGGAAATGATTTTGAGAGTTGCAGAAAGGGGAAGTGCCTTCAGGTATAGCCTTCTCCCAAACCTGTTCTTTCCCCCCACCCCATCTGTTATGGATTGAATCTTATCCCTCCAAAGGATTTTTTGTCCTAACCTTCAGTACCTATAGATGTGACTATATTTGGAAAGACTCTGCAGATGATCAAGATGAGGTCATTAGTGTGGGCCCTAATCCAAATGACTATGTCCTAAAAAGGGAAAATTTGGAAACAGAGTTAGGTACATGGGGAGAATGCCATGTGAGGCAGAGATTAGGGTGATGCCAAGAAACAATAAAAATTTCCAGCAACCACCAGAAGCTGGGAGAAAGGCATGAACAGATTCTCTATTTGGCTCTCAGGAAGAAGTCAACCTACAGACACCTTGATCTCAAATTTCTAGCTTCCAGAACTGTGAGACAATAAATTTCTGTTGTTTAAGCCATCCAGGTTGTACTACTTTAATATAGCAGCCCCAGAAAACAAATACAACACCAGGTTGCAGAGTTGGCTTTGAAACAGCCAGGGGACAGGCAGGGACAAGGGAAGTGAAAGTAGGATGCCTGGCGGTGGGGAGTGAATAAAGATAGATGGGAAATGTTTGTGAAACAGCCCAGAGGAGTGGTGCCCCAGAAGGTGTTGAACTTCATAAGATGATTTTCCAGATCAGGCCAATCTGTGTCAGGTTAGTACCTGGCTTTTGGTATTTTTCAGATGAAAATAGATTTTATGATAATAAAACAAAAGGTTTTAAATCAAAGAGTACTGTAAAACTCAAATAAGTGCTTTATCGGGAATCAAAATAAGTTATTTCTTGACTGAGGAAATATACATTTAATGTAGTTGTCCAAAAAAATAATATGACATGGACTTTTAAACCACGTGCTTCAAAAAAAGAAAGGAATGAGTATTCATTTTCTTTCCCCTAAAGCTTACGGGTTGTCTCCAAAAACCTTAAACTTTCTCCTTATCTTAAACAATCAATTTTCCTTTTTCTGCTTTGACAATTCTGTCTTGACATTCATGTTCTTGGTATCTTTCCTGCCAATAACCGCCCCCTCTACCGTGAGATCTTTGCTCTGCTGGCACCATTGGCTTTGCATACATCTGCCTGAAAGTCCCCCTCTGCTCTGGGCTCAGAGAGTGAATATTACTCTGATTCTCACAGCTCAGTTGATAGCTAAGACTTTAACAAAACTTTACCAAAGGACTAAGGGGAACCCCAAAGTAATGTCCATGTCCAAACCCAAACCTGGCCCTGATGAGCCTCTGTAAGGGAAGCCCCTTGACACCTAAGACTAAACCAAAGCTGTCTCTGGCTCTGTAGAAAGCATGA
>RCUC01163041.1:0-52140 GCA_003697995.1 Taxidea taxus jeffersonii | reverse complement strand
TCTCATCGTGGGAGTAACATTCTGGCAGGGTGTTGTGGGATATCCTAGCAGAAGTTACGTCCTCATCTGCCCTAAACATTTCCTCCCAGTAGCCTCATCTGGCTCTTCCATCACCGCCTTCTGCACACAGCCAGGCATGGGTGGCAGCTGTGAGTGTGAATGGTTGGGATGGCTGAACCTGTGTCTTCTGATATACCAGGAAACAGTCTTTTTCTCTGTCCTCCTGTCTCCCTCTCTCTCCCTGCCTGTCCCATAAACCAGAGCCCCTGAGATTTTCCACAAGGGTGGGGGGCAGCTGGACCTACGGTTCTGACACTCACCCTTCGGGGTCCCCTCTTATTAGGAAATGCTTCCTCGTGATTTCTGCCACCATCATGCTGACCCTGGGGTCAGCAAACCTGCAGTCTCTGCTTCCCATCACTGGTGACTGCATACATGGTGCTCTTCCCTGTGCAGTTGCTCATGTCAGAAACAGGGGTGTCATCCCAGCCTGCAATAGCAACACCACGACCAGATTCCAGATACCAGCAACCGTCTTTTCTTTTTTTTTTTCACCTTGAGCAAACTGATTCTGTATTTCTGGAATAGATGGACACGGGTGTTGAAAGAATACATGTTGGTGAGGTGGGGGGCTGCCGAACAAGTCAGCAGGTATGGAGCACCTTTTTTCTTGCTAGGCGGTAGGGTCATGAGGAGCTGCTGCAGGTGACGGGGGTGTCTGTGCAGCTGGGGGTTGAGGAGAGAATGTGTTCAAGAATAGTCATCAGGGCTGAGTGACTGCACATGACAGACATGGAGAGAAGAATGTGCTAGGATGGCCAGGGGGTGCCCAGGCTGGGACACAGATGGGGGAGCAGGACCATGAGTGTGTGTGTCTGTGTCTCTGTGTGGGTGTGTGTCTTTGCATATGTATCTCTGTGTCATTGTGTCTGTGGGTCTGTGTCTCTGTGTAGATGTGTTTCCTTGACTCAGTGTATGTGTTTGTGTGTTTCTGTTTGTCTGTGTGTGTGGCTTTCATACTTTCTTTACTGCAACCCACAGTAGAAATAAATATACGGCCCAGGCCAGGCCCCAAATCTGTGTCCCCGTGTTAGTACATCATAAAAGCCCACCCATGCTACTTAGTCTGGCAGGTCCTGCTGTGAGTGTCGCTGGAGTATTTCTTTCTACAGGAATCCTCACAGCCCCGTGAGGTGCTGTCCCTTTCTCTACTGTGTGGATGTGGAAAGCTTTGCCCAGGGAGTTGAGTGACTTCCCAGCACGTCATAGCAGACAAGTGGCTGAGCTGGGATCTGAACCCCATTCCGCGGTTCCAGAGTGCCTGCCCTTTCCCCCCACCACACTCTACTCTCACAGGAAAAAGTAAACATAGCACAAGACAGTGCTTGCCCTCACTGTAGTGGGGCTTTGTGATGTTTGCTGTTGTACCCTATTTGATCCCCCACCTGCTGGCACCCCCTGCACATTGGTTTCCTGACCCTCCCTAATCTGTCTCCATCTGCTTTTTGGCAAAGTCTGTTAGGTCCTACTTCCACAGGGCCTCACAGTGCCTCCCCACCTCCATCTCAGTGACTGCTCCCCCAGTTCCGGCTCCACATGACTTCCTTGCTGGACCTTCTTTCTGGACGGCTATGAGCACCTCCTGACTTTCATCCTCCATCTATTCTCCACACGGAGACCAAAGTCACCTGAAATGTGAACGTTTCACCATATTGTTCCTGATTTAGGCCTTGGAATACCCCATTGCTGTTTGGGGCTTAGTACTCGGTACATGAAGCTGGTCAGTAAATGTATGAGGGAATATAGAATTGGAAAACTTTACTGTGTATTTTTCCTCAGGAGAAGATCTTCTCCCAAGAAAATATTTTGAGGTCCACTTTCCAGTGATGCTCACGAGAAAGCTGCACTGTGTCAGGTAAGTGTGGCTTGGACCAGACAACAGAGCCGGGTAGATTCAGAGGCAGTGGTCAGTAGGGGGGCCGGTCTGCATGCTGGGGACCTCATTTTAGGGGGCTCTTCTCTTGAACCCCCTCCCCGCTTTCTTGCTGGACCCATCATCCTCATTCCAATCCATGGAGCAGCCTTCCAGATGCAGTACCCTCCGTTGTTCTGTCCATGAGCATCATTTGTCTGAACCTTGAAAAGAAATGACCTACGGTAGTTTGATCATCTGAATTGTTTTGTGTATTTTGTGTCCCTCATCATCTCCAGGGCATAGAGAGGTGCCTGGCCCAGAGGGGATGTGTAGTAAATATTGTTCGAGTGAATGTCAAGGAGGGCTAAACTTGGGCATTTACTATATGTGAGATATTCCAGGTGCCACCCCGAGGCCAGGTTTTAAGAAGTTTGCAGAGTTGTCAAGGACGCGTCTGTGAATTTCTTCTGGGAGCTGTTGTAACAGCATGTGAAATGCTTCACTTGGATCATCTCATGCAGTGCTCAGAGCAGATTCATTAATTCCTGTGGGGAAACCCAGGCTTAAAGCAGTGAAGTGAATTTCCATCAGGGTACCTGTGGAAAAGGGGTGGAGCTGAGATTTAAACCCTGGCCTCAAACCCAAGGTCAGTATTTCCTAGTGGTTTTAACCTGTGCTCCATTCCCTCTTCCTAAATGAGTCATTAAATAAAATGCCAAGTCTTAATTTTTTCTAAGATTTTATTTATTTGACAGGGAGAGAGATCACAAGTAGGCAGAGAGGCAGGCAGGGGGGTGGGGAGCAGGCTCCCTGCTGAGCAGAGAGTCCGATGCAGGCCCGATCCTAGGACCCTGAGATCAGGACCCTGGTCGAAGGCAGAGGCCTAACCCACTGAGCCACCGAGGCGCCCCATTCAATTTTAAAACATTTTTAGTTAACCTTAAACTTTTCAGCTTGTCCTTTAAAGATGTCTAATTCTCAACATCTAGAAATAGTTTTCTGGTATGAGGCTATTCTACTATATCCTATAAAAACAGGGTTTTCACCATTTCCAAATAGAAGATTCTGTTGTAGTAAATATGCTTTTTCGTTGCCACCTAGCATCTGAGACTATGTATCTGCAGAGGAGGATCTAGCTTGGTAGAACCCAGATGAAAAAAAAGTACGTGGGCTCTCACTTAAGCCCAGAGGTGGCTTCTAGGCTGGAAAAGTCATTGGCCTTTGTGTGTGGTTGTTGTGATAGAGGATTCAGGTCCCTGAGGTCTGATTTTTTTTTTGCATATCCTGGAGGAGAGGATTCGTCACATAAATGTTACCGACTTCAGGTTTGTATAGGAGTCCGTTTTCCAGGTAACTGTGAGCAGTAAGCACTGGGTTATACGTTTTGCTGGAGAAGAGGCAGGCAACTAGAGAAGACTTGGAAAACACTAGAACATCAGGCAAATTCTTGCTGACCTCGCGTGAGTGATTTTTTTTTTTTAAGAATTATTTATTTGACAGACACAGTGCGAGAGGAAACACAAGCAAGGGGAGTGGGAGAGGGAGAAGCAGGCTTCCCCCTGAGCAGGGAGCCCGATGCAGGGCTTGATCCCAGGACCCTGGGATCATGACCTGAGCCAAAAGCAGACGATTAATGATTGAGCCACCCAGGCAACACCTCTTCAGCGATTTCTGAGTGTTCAGTATTTTATGATGAGATTATGAATGGACATCCGATTCGGAGGGTCCTGCTTAGTGACCTCCCCTGAGCCCCGATCTGCCAAAGTGTGACTGCTTGTGCTGAGGGCCAGATGTCACGGAGCAGAAGGCCCTGCAAAGGCCTTTCCCTCCTACAAATTAGAAGTAGAACCTGCGCAGGCCTTACCATTTCCTGGTCTAGCTGTTTTCTCCACACTGTAGCTGTCCTAATTTTCTGCATATTGGGTGAATACTTGGGTTAGGGTGATTACCGATAATGAAAGGCCCTGAAAAGGGCCTTCTGCTCCGTGACATCTGGCTCTCAGCAGTGAGCGACCCTTGCTTTGAACAGGAGCAGGATGTGTTTGCCGTTTCTGGAGAGGGTGTTTGCAGTTTTGCTGAAACTGAGCTCCTTGCCTCATTCCTGTCTTTCCCATCTTCCCACAGAGTCAAGCCTTTCTTATCACAACGCATCATAGAATTACATTCAGAGGACCCACTTCAAACTGGCAAGTACCCTTAACCTACGTGTTACAGTATGGGCTATAGAACTCTTTGCTTTTTCCCCCCCCTTTTTCTTTTTTTTAAGATTTTATTTATTTATTTGACAGACAGAGATCACAAGCAGGCAGAGAGGCAGGCAGAGAGAGAGGAGGAAGCAGGCTCCCCGCTGAGCAGGGAGCCCGATGTGGGGCTCCATCCCAGGACCCTGGAATCATGACCCGAGCCTAAAGCAGCGGCTTTAACCCAATGAGCCACCCAGGCGCCCCCCCCTTTTCCTTTTAAAAAGAAGTGTGTGTGTGTCTGTGTCTGTGCATGTCTGAATTTGAGCCTGCGTGTGTGCACCCATGGTGTCACATGGTGTATACTTCTGTGATTCGTTTACACTGCATCGCATTTACCTCAAATGAATTTAAAACAGATGTGCAGGGGCGCCTGGGTGGCTCAGTGGGTTAAAGCCTCTGCCTTCGGCTCTGGTCATGATCCCAGGGTCCTGGGATCGAGTTCTGCATCAGGCTCTCTGCTTAGCAGGGAGCCTGCTTCCTCCTCTCTCTCTCTCTCTCTGCCTGCCTCTCTGCCTACTTGTGATCTCTGTCTCTCAACTAAATAAATAAAATCTTTAAAAACAAACCAACAAACAAGCAGATGTGCATAGGTCCCTATTCTTCAATCTTTACAGAATGTTTCTCAGTGATTTGCAAAAGATGCAAGAATAGATTTTTTTCCTGAAAATTTCCGTTTCCAGCTTTCCTTGGGAACATCCATTCCGGCAGCATCAGACCCTCAGTCCCATCCCCACCGCTCCCTGCTGTCTATACCTGACCACCTCTGCCAATTCTGTCACCTCCTTGGCCCCTCTGCTCTGGTTTTCGCCCTCACGTTTTAATTATAAGTGTTCCCAGCAACACTCTGCTCACCTCTAAGCCTTTTGATCCTAGGGAAACCTCTTCCAGAATGTTCCATCATTTTCAGTCTGTCTGACAGAGTAGTTCAAGGGACTTCTTAATAATTGCTGTCAGGAGACATGCCCAGAGAGGATGGCCTTTGTGGTCCATGGACACAGATAACACAGGAAACATCAGACAACCAGACAGGCCTCTGTGAATCCCCAGTGCCATACTTGTGCTCCTAGTGAAGAAGCTCCCCCAGAAAAGAACATCTCCCCCAACCTTGGTTTCCCTCCTACAAATTAGAAGTAGAACCTGTGTAGGCCTTACCATTTCCTGGTCTAGCTGTTTTCTCCACACTGTAGCTGTCCTAATTTTCTGCATATTGGGTGAATACTTGGGTCAGAGTGATTACCGATAATGAAAGAGCTAGCACTTTGCATTACGTTTGATCCACCAGTGCAGGAATGTATGAAGTAGAAAGCAAACACCCTCCATAATCTCTCCCCCCACCAAGAAAAGCAGCGTTCAGAGTGTTTACTCCTGTGGATGAACAGCACACCTAGAGATGGATAAATATCCCACATGAGTAAACATACACAGAAAGATAATCTGGTGACAGGCACGTAGAGGGTTCCATAAATTCTTGTTGAGAGACTATATATACACATTAAATGAATACATAGGTTGTAGTTCAGTATATATCTGTTGAGTGAATGAATCTGTATTTCTCAAAATGAATAGATTCAGGTGTCCTTTTAATAAAATGAATCATTTATACGTCCTGCTTGGTCTTTCAGCATCCTAGCGACCCGTGGCTGTCTTTGTGTCCTCATATATAGGTCTGCCTCCTCATTTCTGATGGCTTTCTAGTTCTCCTTGGTGTGGAAATTCCATTTTCCTTAATGTATTCAGTACCGATGGTCCTTTAGATAGCTGTGTGTTTTATGGTGTTCTCTTAAGCAGTGCTGTAGAAAGCACAGGTACACGTGCATATGTGCAGGAATTGCTAGCTCAAGGAATTGTCCCTTGTAAATTCTAAAAGGTACTGCCAAACTGTTCTTCGAGACCCTCTTTACTGATTTGTATTTTCAGGAGAGTAGATGAGGGTTCTCTTTCCGTACACCCTAACACTGGCTGTTATCACTGAAAAAATTCTGCCCAACTGCCAAACCTATTAATTTAAAACTTCTTAAAGAACTTTGTGCTAATGAGATGGAGTATCCTGCCTTCCTTCCTTCCTTTTAGTGGCCTGCTGGATTTTGTTGTAAATGTCCATTGGAAATGTTGCAGTTTCATTTTCTTTTCAGTTGCTGGGAATCCTTTAGAACATAAAAATATATTCTTTGATCAACCCCCTCATCAGCCTTTTTGGGGCAGAGTTTTTTCTTCATGTTTCCTTGCTTACTTTTGAACTGTGTGCTTGTATCTTCTTTAGGCACATTTTCTGGTCCTGTGCCATATAGTTTCCGATTTTGACATCATAGTGTCCGGAGCTCATGACCAAGAATTTCTGAGCGGTCTCTGGTGCAGCAAAAAGGTGATTTTATTAAAAACCAGGGGCAAAGTGGTGCCTGTGTGTCTCAGTGGGTTAAAGCCTCTGCCTTTGGCTCAGGTCATAATCCCAGCATGATCCCAGGGTCCTGGGATCAAGCCCCACATCAGGCTGTCTGCTTGGCAGGGAGTCTGTTTTCCCCCATCTCTCTTCCTACTTCTGATCTGTCTCTCTGTGTCAAATAAATAAAATCTTAAAAAAAAAAAAAAACAGGGGCAGGACCTATAGGCAAAAAGAGCTGCTGCCATGGGGTCATGAGGAGTGGCCTATTACATACTTTCAAGTTTGAGGGGTTTGGGGATAGTGTAAGTCTCTAAGGAATTCTGGAAGGAAGGTTTCCAGGGCCATGAGAGGCTAGCTGTTGTTGGCAAAAGGTCGTTGATTACAGTCTAATAAAGCCTTAGTCATGAGACCTGTCAGGCCTAGATCAGTGGGCCTTATGCTTTAGGGATGATTGCCAACATGTATCATGGAGGCTAGAGATAAAGGAATTTCCAAAATAAGTTTTATATGTTAAAGTAGGATTCCAGGATCCTGGGAGCGGGATTTGGGCTAGGATTGCCTTTTGCCCTTTGCAGGGTGTCAACACTGAGGCAGTTGAGTCCCTACAGGAATGTACCTTGCCCATTTCAAGGAGTTGTCAATGGGCTACAGATAGTAAGGACATTTTAAAAAATTGCTCTTGAGCCTTTGTTTCCACATCACCTTTCACCTCAGTGAGGAAAAATACTGTTGCGTGGAAAGCACAGGCACTGGGAGTTTGTGTAGTGTGATACCACTTTGGGGGAAAGTCGAGGGCCAGGTGTGTTTTCTGTGGGCAGGCACAAGGGCAGGCAGGTGGGAGCACACACTCGGGGCCCATCTGGGATAGCGACCAAGGCAGGGGAGAAGGAGAAGAGGCCCAGTTCTAGTGTGGAAAGTTGTGGGGATGAGCTGCTGGGACCAGGATCAGTGGCCAGAGCCAGCCTACTGAAGGACCCTGGTCTCAGCCTTTCCTAGCCACCTGGCCTGCAGTGGCTGGGCCCCAGGTGAACATTGCCTACAATTCCCTATTGTCTTTTGATTCTAGGCCTCCCTCAGGCAGGAAACTTCCAACAATCTTCATGTCAATTCCTTGCTAGAAGGCAAAACCACCTCGCTTGACAATGGCAAGGTCTCTAGTATCTTATAGGTCCTCTTTAGCATAGGAAAGTTCTTTTGAAACCCTTCCCTTTCCTTACCTCCCCTACCTCCCAAGTGTGTTTCAGTTCCCCCCACTACCCTGATGCAGCTATTTCTGCCCACAGATCCTGTCCCCATGTTTTAGTAAAACCACCATTTTGCACCAAAGAAGTCTCAAGAATTCTTTCTTGTCATAGGCTCTGGACCTCACCCCACCAAATGTGACCTACGTTCCAAAACTCTGTGACTACTCCCCTCTCTACCTGCCACTAGGCATTATTTCTATAATTTCCTACAAATGACAGCAAAGTAGGCACTGCTAGGCTTTAGGGGACAGGCATCAACTCTGGAAACAGGATCAACAGGAAACCCAGATCTTAGGGTGGGGTAGCAGCCAAATTAAACAACACAACAAAGCCACTAAGCAAAAAGTTAAGGTGGGGAGGGACTCCAAACCCTCAATAGCAAGTTTTAGAAAACACGAGGGGAAGGAAAAGCATTTTGGTACACACACACCAAAAGAACAGTCACATGTGCTTTGGCCAAACCACACTCCCCATTTGACCCAGGTATTGGGAGAAAAACAAAAAAGCAAAAGCTGTGGAAGCTCACACCTTGGTATCTCATCCAGAGTAAACAGTCAGTAGGTCCAGCACAGCCAACAGCCCTAAGGACCTTGAAAGCTGTGCCCCAGATAACTGGGCACATGACCATCACCTCCAGGAGCTCTCAAAACCACCAGTGGTTCCTGTTCCAACAGCCAGATGGTCTACAAACCCTGGTGTCTGCTTTCATTTTGTAATGGATGATGTTTCCTGTCAGGAATTAAAGCAGAAACCAAGAAACCTGGAGAGGATCTGCTTCCAAACCCAAAGGGAGAAAGGCTTTTTAAAAAGCTCTTTAAAACAACAACAACAAAAAAAAACTGAAAGTGGGCCCAAAGTGTTTCTACAGTTCTTTCCTCCAAGAGGTCTGGGTTTGGAGGCAGCAGCACCTCTACAGTCCCTCCATGGATGCCAGGAACTCCGGAGTCAGATCCTATGGGCTCTGACCTTGCACTTAGAGGCTGAGGATCAGCAGAGGCAGGGCATCCCTGAAAGGTGGAGACACCTCCCCCAGATCACAGCATCCACCTGGCCTCAGGCACCTCCATGACCCAAATTTTTGCCCAGGGCAAACCCCCCAGTGGGAGGCAGGGGAAGGCTCAGGTGCAGTACCCGCAAGGCAATGCTGGGTGGGTCCAGGACAGAGGGCGGTGGACGGGACCAGGATGGGGCACATAGGGGGCTCTCTGAAAGGCCAACCCATCAAGCAGTTCCACAGGGACTCTGGCAGAGCCTGAGCTGGGCTCCTCTGTGGCGTGGCACAATCCCAGGCCAGGAACCCCTGTGCCTGGTGCGTGGTGGTGGCAGAGGACGGGAGCATGCCAGCAGGAGAGCAGCCAGCCCTCCCGTTCCTTCCCCGGGCCTCACTAGGTGCTCTCCGAGCTCAAAATCTGGCAGGGACGACAGACGTGTAGCCCATAATGGGATCAATATTTCCTAGGATGACACTTGTGCTAAGTCCTGTGGAGGGGAAATGGGCAGCACTTATTGAGTGTCTCCACGTCTTATGTAGTTAGTTCATTTTATCATCCCATCAGCCCTCAGATGTAAAGTTTCCTGAGTAACTAGGTGCTCTCACTCATCTCTGCTTTCCCATGGGAGGTCTGAACAAAGTGTTTCTATGTACTGTGAACAAGAGTGAAGGGACAGTTGGGAGGGCTAGAGGTGGGCAGGGGAGGAGGTGTCGGACATAGAGTAGGGCCTGGATGGGATGGGTAGAGTAGACTTCCCCATTGGGTGTGGACAGATCTGGGACAGAGCTTGGAGGCTGGCTTTGACTTCTGCCTGGGAGCTGGCCACATGGAGGCCCAGGGAGGAAAGAAAAGGAATAGGGAATGTCTGTGCCTCTCTCCACTGAGGCTGGGCTATCATCCAGCCTACTCTGACAGGTAAGACCCCTTTTCCATCTTACAGACAGAGGAGGAGAACATGGAGAGAAAGCATTGCCAGGAGCAGTCCGCTGGCATCTATTGCACAAAGCAGAAGAAAGCATGTTTGCCTTTCAGTATAGTGACCTGCAGCTACACTTGGCCAAGTGAAGATCAGCTGAGCTATTTTTGTGCTTCCAGGATTGGGTGATACACAGATAGAAGATGGTTACGAGGGGCAGGAATTCTCTTCTCCCTTGAGGAAGAGTCAAAAAATGTGAGCAGAGCAGGGAAGAAACACTGTTACGGGAAACATTACCTTGATTTGTTGTTCTCCATGATTGCATTAAAAGGCTAAGCCACAGATCAACTAAAGTATAGTTCTCCTCCTTGGGGGAGGTGGACAGGCAGACCTAGGTAATTCTGCTGCTACTTTTGGAAGAATTCCCTCCTAACACATCCCTGGGTGTTTTCCTGGAATCACTTGAATGGGTGGTTCAGCTTTTGCCCACCAGGATTCTCTGAATTGCCTTATGACCACTCGTTCATTCAGTGAAGGCTCTCTGCATGAAGAGGCTGAAAGTTTACTGTCTGTTCCAATGCCCACCTCAGACTATACCCAGAGATATTGTCCAGCCTAGGTTTCTTGTGATCCTGCTCTGCTCCAAATGGAAATCATGTGATGACTCCCTAGGTTACTCGCTTTTTACTTCCAGAATAGGAAGAAGTTAAAACCTGACATTCTCCTCTGCCTATTTTTACACTTCTTTGTCTTAGTCCGGGTAGTTTAATCTGACTTTGTGAATAACATTGGTAATGATAGTAGTAGTAGTAGTAGTAGTAGTAGTAGTAGTAGTAGTGCCACCCCACCCCCACCACTACTACTCATTGTAGTAATGATTGCTGTCATTTGTTGATCACTTAATATGAGCCAATGACTATTCTAAGAACTTCAGATTTTATTTACTTAACCAATTTAAAGAGAGAGAGAGAGAGAGTGCTGGTGGGGTGGGACGAGGGGAAGGAGGGAGAGAATCCCAAGCAGACACCACGCAGAGCACAGAGCCCAGTGTGGGGCTCGATCTCCCAACCATGAGATCATGGCCTGAGATGAAACCAAGGGTGAGATGCTTACCGAACTGAACCACACAGATGCTCCTGTTCTAAGGAATTTAACTAGTAATTTATTGAATGCTCACAACCATCCTATGAAGTTAGTGCTCTAATATCTTATTCTTGTTATATAGATGAGGAAATTAAAGCAAAGAAGGTTGACATGACTTGACCAAGAGCACATATAAGTTGTCTCTTGAATCTGCACTTATTTTTTTTAAAGATATATTTTGTGTGGAGAGTGTGAGCAGGTGGGGGAGGTTTAGATGGAGACACCCTGCTGAGCGTGGAGTCCAACCCAGGGCTTGATCCCAGGACCCTGAGTTCATGATCTGAGTTGACACCAAGAGTGAGATGCTTCACCAACTGAGTCATCCAGGAACTCCACTGAACGCACACTTTAAACCACTAGGCTTCATCAATGTCTCCATTGATGGGGGTCAGATAACAGACTTAGGGTTATCTGGGGAAGGAGAAAACATGGAAATTAGGAAAAAGAAGAAAATCTCCATAGTTTATGGGTGTTAGGATGTTAGGTCACTTTCCACCACTTGTGTAGAAGTGAAGAAATAAGAATTTAAACTCAGTGGAGAAAATCTCCCATGTAGAGGTTGTGACCCTGTGCTCTACTCATTCAGGGGAAAAAATCCATCTGTGCGTTGGTGCATGCCACTTATGCCATGCGTGGGATTTGTCTAAATTATTTGCGCTGGTCTTCCCACCATGTTTGTATGTGTCCTGAGGGAGTGTGTCCAGTCTCCTGGTCTTGCTTGAGGTTTTCTTCTTCCCTTTATAGTCCTTCCTATCTTCCTTAATGATTTTTTTTAATTTATTTGTCAGAGAGAGAGCACACGTGCATGCACACAAGCAGGGAGAGGGAGAGGTAGGCTCCCTGCTGAGCAAAGAGCCCGATGTGGGACTTTATCCCAGGACCCTGGGGTCATGACCTGAGGTGAAGGTAGCTGCTTAAATGACAGAGGCACCCTGGCATCCCTACAGTCCTTCCTATTTAAAGCCTCCAATGCCCATTTCCCTTTGGGTCTGCTGAAGAAACCCAACCTCCCTCCCTGCACTTCACCCTCACCTATAGGTACTGTCTTTAAACAACTCTCTAAGCAATGTTTGATGCCTTCCATTCTCCAAGGGCCTGGTTGCCTTGGTTTGTCTCTTTTTTCCACCTTCAGCTTTATCTCGTGGTGTTAGGTGAATTCAGGGAAAGTTGATTGCTGGATGGGAAATTTAGCCAACTGGCTTTCAGGGAATTGCTTTTTGTTCAATTGCTGTTTGGTGTACTGGTTTGTCTGGGTATTGGCCTGACTGTGTATCTCTTAGCTCATCAACTCTTGGCCTTTCTCCTTTGGAATGAAGGAAAGAAGAAAAGAAAGGAAGAAGAACAAAAAGAAAAGAAGGAAGAAAGGATGGACCATTATCCCTGAGGTAAAACTAATTAACTGATGTAGCTGAGCTCCAATGTAGAAAGGTGTCATATGGACGTAGACCGTTCCTGACACATGAAAAATTCATCTCTTGTTCTCAGGAGAACATTTTTTCCCAGTTCATTCTTCTTTTCTCCTTTGCTTTGCCACTGTCCATATCCAACTGCCAGGCCAAAATGTGCTTCTGAATGTTCTGTGTCTCTGAGAAAAACTGGTGGTGGACATATGTTCTTAGAGTTTTCCCTTCATGACAAGCCAAGAAATTAAGGGTCTGCAAATGCTTACCAAACGATTGGAATGGGAAGGGCTCAGTGACGATGATGATGATGGTGGTCGTGGTGGTGGTGTCGACATCAAATGATATTAAGCAACTCTTCATGACTGAAGAGTCATGAACCAGGCTGTATGCTCAGCCCTGTGGATCCAGAATTGTGTTAGAACAACTACTCTCTATATATTTTTTTATTTTTACTGATGTATATTTGTCAGGGAACAATGTGTCAGTTTAAGGTGACTTGATACTTTTGTATTGCAACACAGTTTTCATTGTACTGTTAGCTAACACCTCTCATGGTACATACTTATTTCTTGTAGTGTTGGAAATAATTAAGATCTAGTCTTTCAGCCAGTTTAATGTTTCTGATATGGTTAGTCTTTATAATCACCATACTGTGTATTAGGTCTCCTGATAAAGGACTTCTTTATCCTTCAGGGACACTATGTGCCTTCAACAACACCTCTCCCATTTCCCTACCTGCAGCCCTTGGTGACCACCACCTTACTCTGTTTTTACAAGTTTGTTTGTTTGTTTTGTTTTTTGTTTTTTTTTAGATGCCACATAGAGGGGTACCGGACAGGGGCAACTGGGTGGCTCAGTCGGTTAAGGTTCTAACTCTTGATTTCAGCTCAGGCCATGATCTCAGGGTCATGAGATCAAGTCCTGCATTGGGCTCCAAGCTCAGCATGAAATCTGCTTAATATTCTCTCTCTCCCTCTCCATCTGCCCTTCCCCAACTTGCACATGTGTTTGCTCTTGCTCTCTCTCTCTCTCCCTCTGTCTGTCTCTAAGTAAATAAAGTCTTTTAAAAAGAGGTACCCTAGGGACGCCTGGGTGGCTCAGTTGGTTGAGCAGCTGCCTTCAGCTCAGGTCATGATCCCAGCATCCTGGGATCGAGTCCCACATCGGGCTCCTTGCTCGGCAGGGAGCCTGCTTCTCCCTCTGCCTCTGCCTGCCTCTCTGTCTGCCTGTGCTCCCTCGCTCTAACAAATAAATAAATAAAATCTTTAAAAAAAAAAAAAAAAGAGGTACCCTACAGTATTTGTCTTTCTCTGTCTGACTTATCTTAACAGGATGTCCTCAAGATCTGTCCTTTGTGTTGTAAATGGCAGACTTTACCTGGCTGAATCATAGTCCATTGTAGCTATCTACTATATCTTTATTCACTCATCTGTTGATGGACACTTGGTTGGTTTCCATATTTTGGCTCTTGTGAACAGTGCTGCTACAACCATGAGAATACCTATGTCTGTCTGATCTTTCACTGAGTTCTTAGTACCGCAAGGACTGTTTTACACACTGTACTTGGATTAAGTCACTTGATTTCCCAAGCATGCCAGCAGGAGCCACTATGATCATCCCCACAGAGCATGAGGCCAAGAGCAGCACAGTCACACAGCTAGCAAGTAGGAGAGCAGCTTTGCAAAATCAGTAGTCTGAGTCCAGAGCCACTCTCCTGAGCACCGCTCTGTCCTGCCCCTTCCTAGCTCCTCCAGAGCCTTTGGTCTAGCCTGAGGTGGCAGTTTGGGTGGCCAGGATGAGTGGTGAGGAGTGTGAGGAGCCACTGTGAAGGGGGAGAGAAGGAGGACGCAGAATAACCATGTGTAAGCAAGATCTTGAGACCTCACTAGACCGATTCGTGTCTCCCCAGATTCCACTTGCTTATCCTCCACCTATGATGGTACCATCCAGACAGCTGAGCCATGAACGGGGGCCTGTAGTGGCTGCTAGGCCATCAATTTGTCTCCATTAGGCTTAATGTGTCTTCCTGGAAAACTCCAGCAAAATGTCATGAGGGTGGAGCCCTTATGAATGGGATTAGTGCTCTTAGAAAAGAGAGCCCAGCCTGGGTGGCTCAGTGGGTTAAGCCTCTGCCTTTGGCTCAGGTCATGATCTCAGGGTCCTGGGATTGAGCCCAGCATTGGGTTCTCTCCTCAGTGGGGAGCCTGCTTCCCCCTCTATCTCTGCATACTTGTGATCTCAGTCAAATACATAAATAAAATCTTTAAAAAAAAAGAAAAGAAAAGAGCCCAGAGAACTATCTAGCCCCTTCCACCCTGTGAGAATACATCGAGACGTCTGTGACTCAGATGGTGGCCCTTGCTTGACCATGCTGGCTCCCTGATCTTGGACAGCCGGTCTCCAGAACTGTGAGAAGTAGATTTCTGTTGTTTCCAAGTCACCAAGTCTGTGGTAGTTTGTTATAACAGCTCAAATGGACTAAGACACCATCCTACGCAGTTTGTACTTCTTACTTATACTACTGAGGTAACAATTAATTATTATTATTATTACTATTATTATTTTTAAAGATTTTATTTATTTGCAAGAGAGAGTGAGAGAGCACAAGCAGGGGGGAGGGTCAGAGGGAGAAGCAGGCTCCCACTGAGCAGGGAGCCCCTGCAGGGCTCAATCCCAGGAACCTGGGATCATAACCTGAGACGAAAGCAGACTTTTAACCAACTGAGTCACACAGGTGCCCCGGAAGTGACTACTTAGTGTGCACGTAGTTATTGAGGTTGTCTGACATCCCAGCTAGACCATAGCCCTCCTAAGTGCAGCACCCTTCTCTGAGTTATGCACTGCCATCCATCTATCTCTCATGCCTGGCCCAGAGAGTAGATATTGAATAAATATGTAGTGAATGGGTGTTGAAGATGAGGATCAGTTATTTCAAAACCTCTTGATTTCCAAAACCCTCTGGGAAGGGTTGGGAAGGTCGTCAAACAACCTCCCTCAAAGAAGGACAGGCAAACAAGCCACTGAGATCTCTGGTTTTGGGAGTTTTGCTTTCCACCTGGGAATTGTGGGGGATGGGTACTTTTCCCTAAGCTGGTCACATTTGAAACCACTCAATCCCACTGGAAACCCACTGTCACCTCTTCCTCCATTCTAGCCCTGACTATAAGCTCTCTGGGCTCAGGCAGCCATTAATTTAAGGTAGCAATTAAGGGCAACCAAATTGCTCCTGAAATACCTTAAAGGAGTCAACAGGAGAGCTTTCATATGCCAAACAGAATGAATCCCCACAGCTGGACGAATGCTTGGAGCTTGACCCAAAGTGATTGGAGTTCAGAATCAAGTGTGAGCCTACCCACAGCCCTTGGAAGTGATGAAAAAGGCCGTGAACTCAAAGGGTCTGTGGAGTACCTCGCCTGTGTTTCTTGTCCCTGAAGCTCTTGGAAGTCTCCTGTGGTCCCAGGGATGCCATGAAAACTGTGAAACAAAAATTCAGCTGAGTCCATTTAAACATCAAAGTGGCTTTACTCAACAATTCAGGAGACCGGCAGCATCCCCTCTAGCAAGTAGAAAGCAGCTCTGCTGAGTTGTGGGAAAGGGAAGGTTTTTAAAGGTGGAAAAATGAAAAGGTTACCAAAGATTTCCTTGTCTTAGAGGAGGTCACCTTAAGGGAACAGAAGGAGTCAGATGGGTGAATCATCTCATTAGTGCTGACCTTCTAATTCCAAAGTGACTGGTTAAAGTTTCCATTCCTGGGGGGTTGAAATGGCAGTTAGGTTAGGTATTCAATCTCGGTTTGCTGATGTTGGTGTTTAATACAAGTGACCCCCCTTTGGGGCATGCTATCTCCTTTTAAACACAGTGTACAGATCTTTCACCTTCTTGGTTAAGTTTATTCTTAAATAGTTTATTCTTTTTTATGTTACTGTAAGTGGAATTGTTTCTGAATGTCTTCTTCAGATTGTTCGTTACTAGTGCAAAAGAATGCAAGTGATTTCTATGTGTTGATTTTGTATCCTACAACTTGGCCAAATTTATTAAGTCTAATATGTTAATTTTGTGTGTATGTGTGCATGTGTGTGTACTGGAATCTTTAGGGCATTCTACATATAAGATTCTGCTGTATGCAAGCAGGAATGATTTTTCTTCTTCCTTTCCAATCTGGATGCCATTTATTTCTTTTTCTGCCTAATAGGTCTGGCTAGAATTTCTGATCCTGTGTTGAGCAGAAGTGGTAAAAGTGGGGATCTTTGTCTTGTTTCTGATCTTAGGGAAAAAGAATTTTGTCTTTCATCACTGAGTATCATGTTAGTCATCACTTTTTCAAAGATGGCCTTTATCCTGTGAGGTGACCAGTGGATTTTGTATTGTTATGACCGTCTCTAAGGTGAGGTTGGACATAGAGACTTATAGCTGGTGCTGTTTGAATATTTTGTTTTCATTGGCATAAAAAAATTCCTAGAGGGTGGGGCATATCCATTCATGGTATGTGAGATGATTTTAGAGGGTGCATTCTAGCAGCATTTAAAGAACACCAAGTCCCCCTCTTCCACAGGCAGGATTTTATTTCTCACACAAAATTCTTTTCCAGTTCCTTGGATGATTGAATAGCATCGAGGGCATCTCAGTCTGGGCTACTACATCTTTAATCGTTCTCTAACACTAAGTGATTTTTTATTTTTTTTATAATGAAGCAGCAGATTTCTGTTTCAGTGCCTTTAGCAAACAGTATCTCTTTAGAGTTTATGGGTGTTATCCTATTTTATTTGTATTTTTTTGCCTTCTTTTTCTGGCAAGTGATACAGATTTCCAATTACTTAGAGCTGTGAAATAATTATAGATTAGAGGGATAAGGTTTTATTTAAAAAATAAGTGTATTCAAGTAATATCCAAGAGAGTTGACCTTTAAAAGGTCATGTCAATGCATCAGTTTGATTAAGGATTACCTTTCTGGTACCCACAGAGCAGTCAAAAGCAGGTTCTCTTCTTACCAAGCAGATGAGCTTTGTGCAGTGACTGCAGATGTGTAAGGTGTAGATTAAATATACGTGAACTTTAATGATACCCCAAGTTCCCTAAACCTAGTGAGGAAGAAGATCCCTGTCAAAGAGGGGAGTAGAGAGCTATAATTTTTTGATCTTCAGACTGACCATTCTAACTCTTTGAGTCCCCAAGGAAGCTTGTGAGTTCTCTGTGTCCAGTCAGTGAAGATCAGACTTTCTATCAGTGGGCCTCAGTATAAGAGAACACTATGGGTAGTGGAAAGAACTAGGTGGGCATCCCATTGTTTCTGGCTGCCCTGGAGTACTGGCCATCAGAGTGTACCAAACCTTAATTAATGGTGGCTACGGTTACCAGAGTAGGGCTAGCCGGGCTTAGAAAAAGGAATCTTCTGCGCACCTGGGTGGCTGAGTTGGTTAAGAGACTGCTTTCAGCTCAGGTCATGATCTTGGAGTCCTTGGCCGTAGTCCCTCATTGGGCTCCCTGCTCAGCGGGAAGTCTGCTTCTCCCTCTGACCCTCTCCCCTTTCATGCTCTCTCTCTGTCTCTCTTCCTCTTTCTCTCTGTCTCTCTTTCTCAAATAAATAATAAAAATAAAAATTTTTTAAAAAAGGGCAATCTTGAACATTACATAATTCTGAGAGGCAAGCACCCTATTGCATTTCAACATACAACTAGTATGATCATATGCTCAAGCATCATATGATTAAAATAACTTGCAAAGCCAGTTTAATATTTAAGGAAGACCTTTAAGCTTCAGCCGTGTTAGGAACTATCTGAACTATCTGATGACAAGTGAAAAAAGCCTCTTGATAGAAAGAGGTATTAGTGTGGAGGCTCCTAGCCCTACCCCCAAAGGGATTGTCCAGGACCCCTGTATGGAGATAGTCAATAACAGTACCACTGGGTATAGCCAGAGTCATAGAAGTGTCCCTGAGTGAGGCTGAAGCAGTATGAGGCTAGGCCATCTTTTACTCTAAGATGGATACTTCAGTCCATTTTCTCTTGATGCTGCTGAGATTCGATTCACCCAACTTCTGCAGCTCTGAGTGGCTGATCATCATATGTCCTTTCAATGTTACTTGGCTGTTGACAGGGAGAGAAAGTGCTGCTTGTGTGGAGTTGGAGGAACATAACCCCTATGATGAGGATTTTGCACTGAAACCCTATTTAATGAACTTTTGGCTTTAAACATTAATCTTGAGAACTTGAGTCATGTGAACATGCAACTGAAAACAGATCCCTAGTTAGTAAAATCAGGGATTCCATCTGCAAAGCTGAGGTTGATCTGGGGACTGCAGGGTGACTGTTGAGATGACCCCTGGCTTTTGGCGGGGCCTCTAGCGGGGGCTGCTGGGATTGAGATGTCCACATGGCGAAGCTCTCTGAAGGAGCAGCTGGATCCCAGGCCAGTGGAGGGAGTCAGTTGTGCCATGCAGCTTTTCCTTTCAGGAACTGCTCATGTGACCTCTTCCAGAAAACAAATAATGAACTCAGTATAAGGAATGATGAATATGTAATGATTGAGAGTAGTTCTGTGATTTTGGCTGACTAAAGAAGGGTAATCAGTTCCACTAGGGTGGAAATTGATTTATCTGGCTTTTTCCGGTTCTAGATATTTTTCTATTTGTAATATAGAGGTTGTGTTAAACAACCTTCAAGGGGCGCCTGGGTGGCTCAGTGGTTTAAGGCCTCTGCCTTCGGCTCGGGTCATGATCCCGGGGTCCTGGGATCGGGCCCTGCATCGGGCTCTCTGCTCGGCGGGGAGCCTGCTTCCCCCTCTCTCTGTCTCTGCCTGCCTCTCTGCCTACTTGTGATCTCTCTCTCTGTCAAATGAATAAATAAAAAAAAACCTTCAAGGCATTCCTGTCCTTCACTCTGCCTTCTCCAACCATAGCCTCATCTCTTCTTTGTCTTTCTCTGACTTTCACAGGTATTTACTGAGTACCTGCTCTGTGTCACCTCTTGTCCTGGGGGCAAAGGATGAACTCTGCAGGTAGCCACTAGTCTCTTGGGTCTCGCAGCCCTGTGGGAAGGGGGAGGTAGATACAAGTTAGTAGTCCTATCAATCGTTGCCAGGGTTTATTGAACAAGTTCTGCATCCCACCTGCTATTCTGAATGCTTCCCATGAATGAACTCACTTAGCCCTCACAGGAACCCTACGACAAAGCATTCTTAGTATTACCCATTGTACAGATGAGGAAACCAACTCCACTCCGCAAAGCAATGCTGGTGGAGACAGTCATTCCACAGGGATGACTTCTCTTTCCTCTGGAGAGAAGACCTTTCCAATGTGTGCTTGAAAACTAAAGGAAGGGGCCATATCCACAAAACTGAAATAGTGGCCAGCTGCAGGAAGCTGTTCTTCCACAAACATCTTGGTACCTGAAGGCAGAAGCATTTACCAGCCTGTATGAGGAAGCATGGGGAAGGGGCCCTGCACTTCCCTCGCCTAAAAGAGTGTGCACGGAGTGCAGCTTTTGCAGACAGCTTTTTTTGGGGGGGTGGGAAGAAAGGAGAGTTTTCTACATTCCGTGGGGCCGCATGAAGAAAGGGCATACCGAAGCGGCTTAGGCCAGAGTAAGAAGGAGCACTGTGAAAGTACCAGTTTTCATTCACATCTCGCCCCCTGAAGCTGGAAGAATTTTTAGGACTGAGGGTGAGGGTGCTCAGAGTTGAGATGGGCTCAACTCTGAGGAACAGGTCTGGGTACCGTGCAGCTTGCGGTGGGCCGCTTGCTTCTGGAAGATAGCCATGTTGACAGACTTCTGTGTGGTCCCTGCAGGGAAACATAAACCAGGTGGTGCTGGATGAAACGGCAATAGACAGAAAGTGCCAGGCTTCTCATGCTTTATTAATCAATGCAACCCGTTCGGGGAGTTGTGAAAGCCAGGGCAATTTCCAAGTAGTGCAGAGAGTACCCTAGTCAGCGTATGGGGGTGGGGGGAGCCCAGGTACATGCTATATTCCTGCCCCCGAGCGACAAGGCAGTGGAGGAACCGTCCTTCATGCCCACTTGTGCTCCATGTTCCTTAGAAGGGCAAAGGCATAAGGAGAGTGCCCCAGACTCACCTCCATGCAGCAGCGCTATGGGGAGACCGTGCCTGTACATGGTTACCTTCTCTTTCCTTCGGAGAGAATTGTTTTGCAACCACAGATCCCAACAGCAGTGTTTCTTCCTGTTTGGGAGCAGGAGTCCTGCGGTTTGGCTCAGTGGTCCCTAATCTGGGGGAGCTGGAGGGCCAGGAGTGGAGGGAAGAAGCCTGAGAACACAAATCTGTGTTAGGGTTCTCATCTAGGGCCTAGGGTAGGCCTCATCTCTGGGTGCTGAGGCAACCTCCCAGCCAGCCTGAGTAGAGGGCAGGTTTGACTGGCATTCATAGACCAGTGCTGCATGTGCACCCACCCTATAGAGTGCTTTCCAGTAGGCTTTGGGTGACACCACCCAGGACCATGAGCTGAGGCCAAGAGACTTCCCCAAAGGCCCCCATCTCTGAAGATAGTTCATCGGACTTTCTGGCCAATTCTCATGAGTTTTCTGCCCAAATTGACATCGATTTTTGCAGAAAGCTCCTCAGAATTGGCTGGCCTTAAGCAGAGATTTGGACAGAGTGCTGGCCCCGAGGTGAGAGCGCTTTCTGCTTAGGTGAGTGTTGTGGCCACGTGAGACCATGAGCCAGGCCCAAGGGGCTCCTGGTGGCCTCCCACAGAGGCGAGCTCCCTGGGGGCAGAGTTGCATTAGGGTGTGAGTCAGAGGCAGAAGTGGGCGCTGAATGTGAGGGTGGCCTGAGGTGGATGTGCACATTTCTCCTGCTCGGAGTGTTTCTCACAGCTCTCAACTGCACGGTTTCCTCCTGGGTGGCAGGTGGAGTCCTGCGGTTTGGCCCAGGGGTGCCCAATCTGGAAGGTTTGAGGGCCAGGCCTCTGTGGACAGAAGACTGAGAACCCAACCCAGGGTTAGGGTTTGGGCCTAGGGGCATGGCAGGCCCCACCTGCCAGTGCAGAGGTGGGCTTCCGGCAGGGCTGATTAAAAGGTGGGTTTGTGCGGCATTCAGAGAGGACCAGTGCCACGGATGCACACGCCCTTTAGAGAGCTTTCCCATAGGCTTCCGGGGACACTACTCAGCACTCCAGGCCAAGCCCAGGAGGCTCCCCCGTAGTCCCCCGCACCGGAAGTGAGTTTTTCAGGGATTTCCAGCCAATTTTAACGAGCTTTCTACCCACATCAACATTGATTTGGGCAGATAGCTCGTGAGAATTGGTCGGCATTGGGCGGTGATCTGGGTCGCGCACCGGCCCTGGGCTGAGAATGTTTTCTTGCTAGGTGCATGTTGCGGCCATATGAGACCCCGAGCTGGGCCCACATGGTTCCTGGAGGCCCCGCGCAGAGGCAACTCCCGGGGTCAGAGTTGAGTTAGGGTGTGAGTCTGATCCTCAGGCTCTGGCTTCTTGTGGAAGAAGGGCGCTGAAGGTGGGGGTGTCCTGTGGTAGATCTGAAGGCTTTTCCTCTCTGAGTGTTTCCTGAAGCTCCTAATGGCACAATTTCCTCCTGGGTGGCAGGCAGAGTCCTCTTGTATGGCTCTGAGGTCCCCAATCTGGAGGGCTTGAGGGCCAGGCCTCGGAGGATGGAATCCTGAAAACCCAAACCAGGATTAAGGTTTGGGCCAAGATGCATGGCAGGCCCCACCTGCCAGTGCTGAGGCAGGCTGCTGGCTGTCTGAGTAGAGGGCATGTTTGGCCAGCATTGGGAAGAGCCCAGTGCTGTGTGTCTAACCACCCTTTAGAGTGCTTTCCCGCAGGCTTCGGGTGACACCATGCGGGATCATGGGCTGGAACCAGGAAGCTCCCTGATAGGCCCCCACTACAGGAAGCGAGTTTGCCAGGACTTTCCGGCCAATTCTCACGAGCTTTCTGCTCAAATCATGTTGATTTGGGCAGAAAGCTCGAGAGGATTAGCCGGCGTTGAGCGTCAATTTGGACCACACGCCCGCCCTGTGCTGAGAGCACTTTCTCGCTATTTGCATGTTGCTGCTATGCAAGATGGTGAGCTGGGCCCACACAGCCTCCCAGAGCCTCCCTGCAATGTTGAGCCTCCCTGGGGCAGAGTTGAGTTAGGGTGTAAGCCTGAACCTCAGGCTTTAGCTTCTTTTGGCGGAAGGGGGCGCTGAAGGTGAGGGTGGCCTGAGGTGGGCTTGCAGGTTTCTCCGGCTCTCAGTGTTTCCCGCAGCTCCCAAGGGCCCGTTTTCCTCCTGGGTGGCAAATGGAATACTGCAGTATGGCTCAGCTGTCCCCAATCTGGAGGGCTTGTGGGCCAGGCCTCTGTAAATGGAAGCCTGAAAACCCAAGCCAGGGTTAGGGTTTGGGCCTAGAGGCATGGCAGGTCCCAGCTGCTGGTGCTGAGGTGGGCTCCTGGTGGGGCTGAGTAGAGGGCGGGTTTGGCCGGCATTTGGAGGAGACCAGTGCTCCGCGTGCACCCGCCTTTCAGAGCGCTTTCCCATAGACTTCTGGCGACATGGCACAGGACCCCTGTCCTGGCCTAAAGGCTCCCTCGAAGGCCCCTGCTTCTGGAAGAGAGTTCACCAGGGCTTTCCAGCCAATTCTCTTGAGCATTCTGTCCAAATCAACATCAGTTTGGGCAGAAAGCACGTGAGAATTGGCCGGCGATGGGTGGTGATACAGGCCATATGCCAGACCCGTACTCAGAGCGTTTTTTTGCTAGGTGCGTGTTGTGGCCATGCGAGACCGTGAGCTGGGACCACGAAGCTCCCGGAGGCTCCCCGCAGAGGCGAGGACCCAGAGGAGCAGAGTTGAGTTAGGGCGCGAGCCTGAGGCTCAGTCTCCAGATTCTTTTGACAGAAGGGGGCGCTCTAGGTGAGGGAAGCCTGAGGTGGGTGTGCTGGTTTCTCCCACTCTGAGTGTTTCTTGCAGCTCCCAACAGCTCGGTTTCCTCCTGGGTGGCAGGCGGAGTCATGCGGTTTGGCTCAGGGGTCCGCAATCTGGAGGGCTTGAGGGCAAGGCCTCTAGGGATGAAAGCCTGGGAACCCAACCCAGGGTTAGGGTTTGGGCCTAGCGGCATGGTAGTCCCCACCTGCCAGTGCTGAGGCAGGTTCCAGGAGGGGGGTGGTTGAGTAGAGGGCAGGTTTGCCTGACTTTCAGAGGAGATAAGTGCCACGTGTGCACTTGCCCTTAAGAGCGCTTTCCCATAGGGTTCAGGTGACAGCACGCGGGACTCTGGCCATGCCCAGGAGGCTCCCCCGAAGGACGCTGCACAGAAAATGAATATGCCAGGGCTTTCCGGCCAATTGTCAAGAGCTTCCTGCTCAAACTGACATCGACTTGGGCAGAAAGCTTGTGAGAATTGGCCGGAGTTGGGCAGGGATTTGGGCTGTACTTGTGCCTGTTGCTTAGAGTGCTTTCTCTCTCCATGCCTGTTTGACTATCTGGGAACTCTGCTTTTCCCATTCGACTCCCCTGAGGACCACAACTGAGGGGAACTTTCCAGAGCCAGAGTTAAGGGAGGGGGTCAGGCCGAGTCTCAGGATCCATGTTGGTGACCTGGTGGGGTGCTGAAGGTGGAGGGGGCCTTTGGGGACATGCTGGTTTCTCCCACTCTGAGGGTTTTGTGCAGCTTCAAATGGCACAGTATCCTCCTAGGTGGCAGGCGGAGTCCTAGGTTGTGGATCAGGGCGGGCTTGGGGTCCAGGCCTCTTGGGACAGAAGCCTGAAAATCCAACTTAAAATTAGGGTTAGGGGCTAGGGTCATGGCAGAACCAATCTGCCAGCACTGAGGCCAGATCCCCAGGGGGTGGAGTCAAGGACAGGGATCACTGGGCATGTCATGCTTCAGGTTGGTAACCAGGGGGACTGCCGAAAGTTGGGGTGGCATGCCTCACGGAGGCATGCGGGTTTCTCCCGGTCTGAAAGTTCCACGCAGCTCCAAATAGCAGTTTCCATCTCGGTGGCAGGCAGACTACTGAGGTGTGTGTCTGGGGTCCACAATCTGGAGACTCTGTGGTACAGGCCCCTGGAACCGGAAGCCTAAATACTCAGCCTAGGGTTCTGGTTAGGGCCAAGGGGCATGTCAGGCCCGATCTGCTAGCGCTGAGATCGGCACTCAGGGGCCTGAGTAGATGGAGTGTTTGGCCACGTGTGCATGTGGATTTTAGAGTGCCTTCTTGCAGGGTTTATGCCACGACCACTCGAAACCACAGGGCATGTACAGGAGGCTCCCCTGATGTCCCAGAGAGCCGGAAGCAAGTTCACCGGGGGTTTCTGGCTGATTCTCTCAAGTTTTCTGACGAACTCCATGTCAATTTGGGCAGAAATCTCTTTAGAATTGGCCTGCATTGGGCGGCAATTCTGGCTGTGCACCCGCCCTGTACTGGGAGGGCTTTCTCAGTAGGTATGTTGGGGTAGTACGGTACCACAGGTCGGGCCCATATGGCTCCCCTGATTGCCCCTGTAGTGGCAATCTCTCTGGGGCAGAGTTCTGGGAGGGGGTGAGGCTGAGCATCAGGCTAGCTGCTTGCCGCCAGGGAGCCTTGGATGATGGCGGTGGCCTCGGGGCATGCAAGTTTCTCCCTCTCTGAGGGTTCTGTGCCGCTCCAAAGGGCATGGATTCCTTCTGGGTGGCGGGCAGACTCCTGGTGTTCTGCTCAGAGGTCCCCCTTCTTAAGGACCAGGCCTCTGGGAGGGGAGCCTGAGAATCCACCCCAGGATTATGATTAGGGCCTAGGGGCGTATCAGGCCCCACCTGAGTGCGCTAAGGCCTCCTCCCCAGGAGACTGATAGAGGACGGTTTGGCCAGCATTTTGAGTGGATCTGGGCCACACGTGTGCCTGGCATTTAGAGAGCTCTCTTGCAGGCTTCAGGCAGACACCATGCGGGACCCTGGGCAGGTACCAGGAGGCTCCCCTGAAGGTCCACCGGAAGCAAGGTCCATAGCCTTGTCTGGCCAATTCTCATGAGCTTTCTGCCCAAATAAACATAGATTTGGGCAGAAAGCTCATGAGAATTTGCTGGCTGGCTTTGGGCAACAATTCAGCCTTTACACCAGCCACCTGCTGGGAGTGCTTTCTCACTAGGTACTTGTTGGGGCCCTGCAGGACTGCAAGCCAGTCTTATGCCACTCCCTGAGGGTCCCCAGGGACACAAGCTCCCTGGGGGCAGATTTAAGGGAGGGGGTGACTCAGGCTAAGCATCAGGTTCTGGGTTTCTGGTGAGGGTGGGGGGGAGTTGGGTGTGGCCTGAGAGGGTATGCAGGTTTCTCCAGGTTTTAGGGTTTTGGGCAGCTCCCAGTGGCCCCATTTCCTCCTGGGTTGCAGGCTTGGGGTGGCCAGGCCTCTGGGGACAGAAGCCTTAGAACACAACCCAGGGTTAGGTTTAGGACCCAGGGGCATGGCAGGCCCCATCAAAAGGCCCTGAGGTGGGCTCCCCAGGGACGGATGAGTAGAGGACATGTTTGGCCAGTGTTCAGAGGCAATCCAGGCCACCTGTGTGCCCAGCTTTTAGAGGGTTTTATCACAGGCTTTGGACCACAACCATCTGGGACCTCTGGCTAGGCCCAGGCATCTCTCCCAAAGGTCTTCACCACAAGAAGTGAGTCACCAGGGGTTCCCAGTGAATTATCACCAGATTTCTGCCCAAATTGACATCGTTTTGGGCAGAAAGCTTTTGAGAATTGGCCAGCATTGTGCAGTGATTCGGGCCACATGCCTGCCCGGTATTGGGAGCCATGTATTGCTAGGTGTGTGTAGGGGCCATGTAAGACTGTGGGATGTTCCCAGGTAGTTCCCCTGAGGGCAACTGTGGAGGGGAGTTCCCCAAGGTAGAAGTGATAGAGTGGGTGAGGCTGAGTGACAGGCTTTAGGTTTCTGGTGGGCGGGGGGGGGGGGGGGTGCGGGGTATCGCTGAAGGTGGGAGTGGCTTGCGGGGGGCATTCAGGTTTCTCCAGCTCTGAGGGTTTTGTGCAGCTCCCAACAGCAGGGATTCCTCCCGGCTGGCAGGCAAAGTCCTGGTGTTGGATCAAGGTTCCCCAATCTGGAGGGTTAGGGAAACCAGGCCTCTGGAGATGGAAAGTTAGGGTTTGTGGCTAGGGGCGTGGCAGGCCCAATATGTCTGGCACTGAGGCAGGATCACCAAGGGGCTGAGTGGAGGGCATGTTCAGACCGGGTGTCAGACTTTGGGTTTGTGGCCATGGCACTCTTCAAAGGTGAGGGTGGCCTCAGGGATGCATACAGGTCTCTTCTTCTCTGAGGGTTCTGTGCATCTCCATGGGCCATGGTTTCCTCCTAGGTTGCAGGCAGACTCCTGGGGTTTGGCTCAGTGGTCCCCAATCTGGAGGGCTTGGAGGTCAGGCCTCTTGGGTGAAAGCCTGGGAACCCAGCCCAGGGTTCCCGTTAAGTTCTAGGGTCATGGCAGGCCCCATCTGCCAGCTATAAGGCAGGTTCCCCAGAGGGAAGAGTAGAGGGCAGTCTTGGCCTGTGTTCAGAGGCCATCTGCAGCACAGTTGTACTTGGCTTTCTGGTAAGCTTTGGCCCACGACTACGCGGGACTCTATGATGGGCTGACGTGGCCCCCCTGAGTGCCCACTCGCAGTCAGGTAGTTCACCAGGGTACCCAACCGATTCTCAAGAGCTTTCTGCCCAAACTGGCATTCATTTGGGCAGAAAGCTAGTAAGAACTGGCTGTCGTTGTGAGGCAATACCGGACGCATGCCCACCAGGTGCTGGGAGGGCTTTCTCCCTAGGTGCATCTTGGGGACATGTAGGACCATGGTCCAGGTCCAAGCAACTTCCCTGTAGATCACCAGGGAGGCGAGCTCCCCAGGGGCAGAGTTAAGAGACGGGGAAAGGGGCGCCTGGGTGGCTCAGTTGGTTAAGTGACTGCCTTCATCTCAGGTTATGATCCCGGAGTCCCAGGATCAAGTTCCACATGGGGCTCCCAGCTCCATGGGGAGTCTGCTTCTCCCTCTGACCTTCTCCCATATCATGCTTTCTCTCTCTCTCTCTCTCAAATAAATAAATAAAATCTTTAAAAAAAAGAGGGTGGGGTAAGAGGCTGAGACTTGGGTTCTGGGTTTGTAGACCAGGATGGCACAGAAGGTGGGGGTGTCCTGAGGGGGACGTGCAGGTTTCTTCCAGTCT
This sequence comes from Taxidea taxus jeffersonii, assembly GCA_003697995.1. NCBI lineage: Eukaryota > Metazoa > Chordata > Mammalia > Carnivora > Mustelidae > Taxidea > Taxidea taxus. The sequence goes on along the minus strand of RCUC01163041.1, from coordinate 24,761 downwards.
GAGGGTTTTATGTAAGTCCCAATGGCATAGTCTCCTCCTGGATGGCAGGCAGAATCCTGAAGTGTGGGTCATGGGTTCCCAACCTGGAGGGATTAGGGGACCAGGCCTCTGGGCCCCTGGGGATGGAAGACTAACAACCCAAACTAGAGTTAGGGTCTAGTCATCAGTGCATGGCGGACTCTATCTACTGGTGCAGAGGCAGGATTGCTGGGGAGCTGGTTGGAAGGCATGGTTTAAAGGGGGCTTCAAATCTGGGTTTGTGGCCCAGGGAGCCAAGGAGTATGAGGGTGGCCTCTGGGGTACATTCAGATTTCTCCCACTCTGAGTGTTCTCTGTGGCTCCAAAGGGCACAGTTTCCTCCTGGGTAGCAGGGGAACTCCTGGGTTGGGCACAGGGGTCCCCTATCAGGATAGCTTGGGGGCCAGGCCTCTGGGGATGGAAGATCGAGAACCAAACCCAGGCTTAGGGTTAGAGCCTGGGGCATGGTAGGCCCATCTGCCAGGGCTGAGGTTGGCTTCATGGAGGACTGTGTAGGATAAAGTTTTGATTGGTGTTTGAAGGTCATCCTGGAGGATTCCTGGTCCCCCAGCACACCTCCAGTCATCCTGAGTGTACCCTGTCATGGCACTTGTCACAGAAGACTCTCATTTGTTGTTTCTCGGTCTCTCCTTTCTGCTTGGACTAGATCTCTCTCACAGATGCCTGGCTAGATGACAGACAGATGAATGGTTTTAGGATCTTTTGTTATGCCCAGATCATGAGACCACCACCAAAAAGACCACCGAGAGCCAGACGTTCCGAAATGCAAAAGCAAGGCTTTATTCAGGCGGGCGGGCTGCAGCTCGGGGCTCGTCCCACACACCGACGCAGCGGAGTTCAGGAGGAGCCCCCCACTGGAATTTTACAGAGATTATATAGGCAAGTTTACATGCAAAACATACATAGTCACATAGTTACATGTGTGGGTGACCTTGAAAATGATTGGTGTCTGAGGTGACTTAAGCTGTGTTGTCCGAGGAGGGTTGGTCAGTTAGGAAAAACTGCTGACAGGGAGTTTTCCTTACTAGTTGTTTTTCTATCCTTTGTTAGCATATAGGGCAATAACCCTGATTGGCTTGCACTTGGTCCCTCGTTTACATATGGAGAATCACCCTCTATTGGTTCATGTCCGATTCCCTATTTGCATTTGTAGGAACCATTTCTATTGGTTCTTGTCCCATTCTTTATTTGCATGTGTAGGAACCATTTCTGTTGGTTCTTGTCCCATCCTTTATTTGCATGTGTAGGAACCATTTCTATTGGTTCTTGTCCCATCCTTTATTTGCATGTGTAGGAACCGCTTTGGAATGTCTTCAGCTTAATGTAAACAGCAAAAGGGCTGCCGCCTTGAATGGCGTCAGGCCCTTCACTTTGGTCGTGGAACAGCAGGCATGCCTCAAAACCCTGATGGGAGGGGGAATCTCTGTCTCTCTGTCTCTCTGTGTGCCCCCAGACTATCTGGAACCTAGTGTCCAGGACAAGGGACTTGGGAGTCCTCCCAAGTGAAGTTTGTTCTGACTCCATCATTCCCTTTTCCCATCACTGCCATTATACAGAGCATGTTGAACTACTTACGATTCTGCATTTAAATGTTTTTTGTCATGTTTGCTGTGAAACTATACCTTGCATCATCTACCCTGATGGAGAATCCCTTGTCTCATTGCCTGACTTCCTTGTGCCCTTCCAGTTTCATGGGGCTAGTGTCCTGGGCAAGGTCTTCACTATGCCGGCTCACCGGTTGCAGTAAAGGCCTGACCCAGGTACTGCTATTTGTGTGCAAGTAAGGCAGCACAGCCAAAACCTTGGTTTGGGTTCAGATTGCTCAGGGCCTCTAAGCCACATCAAGTGGCCTGGGGGCACACCCTAAGGACACTTGGTAGTCTAGTGTTGCCTTGGGAATCTCCATGGAACAGCCATTGTGTCCAGTGGGGGAACTCCACAGGAGCAGGGAAGATGGGAGTCTGAACTCCTGAGATGGAATCCATGTCAGAGACTTCCCAGAACTTCCTAGGAGTTCATTCCATATTCTTGAATCAATCAATTCATCTAAAAACAGTTCCTCATTTTAGAAAGCATGAGCCTCAAGCTCTGATGAAGTGGCTCTCCTAGGTCATATTGACCACCAGCGAAAGAGCCAGACTGAGATGGAAGATGGCCTCCAGCAGGAGGATGGAGTCAGAAAGGGGAATGGGAGGTCCAAGAAGTGGGCTGGAGTGGTCAGGGAGTAGGGGGTTTCTCCTGGAGGAAGGGAACAGGAGACTTGTCAGTGAAGGGCCAAAGTAACTTCATTTTAAGGCAGTAGCCATTCTGTTATTTACATTAAACTGTGAGTGTCCAGTCTGCTTATCAAGGCCCAAACTGCTCTGGCCGCTCCCTGCAACTTTAACCTCCCTGGCCCACCCTGGTAATCAGCAGAGCAACAGCAACTACAACTCCCACCCTGGTAATCAGTAGAGCAACAGCAACTTCAACTTTCCCTCCCTGGTACAAACAACTTTCAAAAATATCCCCTGGACAAAGTAGCCAATCCCCCGTTGTTAACAGCCAGTTCTGCTTCTGTACTCCCTGCTTGCTAAAGCGCGCGCTCCCTGAGACCAATCAGGTTATGCCAAATACCCTTTTCAAATGTCAACCATCAGTCCCACTCTACCTTGTTTGTACATGCCTATAAAAACCTTGCATTTAGTCATCTCGCTGGGGCCTCTCAGCGTCACCGCTTGCGAGTGCGCAGAGGACCGGGTTCGAACCTGCAATAAACGACCCTTGCCGCTTGGCTTTGACTCACATCTCTGGTGGCCTCTTTGGGGAATTCTCGTGACTCCAGGCATAACAGTCAGGGGTTCCAACAGGACAACATCCCAGTGTGTGCTCTGCCTGACCCAGCACCCCCTGGGGCACTGAGTGCATTCTAGCTCCAGAGGATCCACAGAAATGCAAATTGGCCTGAGCAGAGCCTTCCTGGTCAGTCTTCTTTGTTCTTGGGTGTGGCTCTTTCTGTGTTTCTGGAGGCTGTTGATTCTCCTTTGTTTTCCTCTGAGCTTCCTTATTTTGCACTCTTTTGTTGGTTTGGATTTAGAGCTGTTAGATGGCACAAATTCTTCCTGAAAAGAAGTGGAATAGAAACCATCTTTGTTTCCTAAGCAGTTCTGAATAGATTCCATAGTAATAGCCCTTTCCCAGACCCCTGGGCCTTCACGTGCTCTCCAAGTCCAAGACTTTAGAAAACATCTTCTATTCTAAACAGGTTGAAAGAATTAGTTTGGTTTTTAAAAAATTTAATGTCATACTTTTCATCATCTATACGATGACCTGTACACTTTAAAGAAACAAGGCTTGATGAAGGAAAAATGGGCTTTGCAGTGGAGTTTGGGCACTGTTGACTCACTGTTGCCCCCGTGTGGCCACTCTCCAGATAGCACGTGGCCAAATGTGTTCCCATTTGCTGGATTCAAGGGAGAATAAGACTGAAGGTGGTTGGTCCCTGAATTCCTTAGCTCCCAAAAACCATCCTGTAATTTACAAGCAATATTCTAAATCGAGTATATCTTCATTAGATATTGAGGTTAGGGTCAGGGCCAACTTACATACATTAAGTATGCACAGATTACCAGCCTAAACTGTTTTTAAAAAATACAGTGGGAGAGGATATACACACCAAAGCACTGAGCACATGACCTATCCCCGGAAATAGATCACTACACATGATGATTGTTTCATCTTAGCTGAGGAGCAGGAGCTGGTCCTATAGGTGCTTGGCAGTATAAGGGCCTATTTAGCCAGAGCGATTTCATCTCGGTTAAACAGTGATTTTGTTGTTTATGCAGTAAAACTTAAACTGACCCTTCCCCCCGCCCCACCCAGGGGAACTTGCTTAAAAGCAAGTCTGGAAAACTAGTAAAATATGGTCGACCAGTCCCAGATAACAGAGCCCGAATGCAAGGATGAGTCAGGCCAGGTGGAGACATCCAATCACTATCTCCCTAAAGAATGCGGGCTCCCAAAAAAAAAAAGAATGCGGGTTCCAACCTTTTGGGCACCTTTCAGGTGCCAATTCTGACCAAGGTGATAAGCTAGTTCAAATAGCTACTATAGGGTGAATTGTATGTAATTCAATTGGGGTGTGACCTAGCATGACTATGCAACTTTCTCTGTGTTTTACAATCTCATTGGCCACTTGTGTGTGGCCAGGCTCAACCACATGGCTTTTGCTCTATAAAAGTTAGTCTGTGAGGCTGGCGGTGGTTGCCCTCTCTTTAAGAGGTGGCCCTGAACAGTTGGTTTGATTCTTGATGCTTGGCTCGAAATAAAGCTTTGCCTGACCTTTGCTTTGTATTGGTCTTGCTCCTTTAATTAAGGACCCTAACAGCAGGTAGCCTCTGTGGCCAGCTGCCCATCCCCTCCCCCACCCAACAGCCACACCCAGCTCAGACAATCCTCTGCTCTACTCAAGAACAGCAAAAATATGGACCAGATGCAAGTGGGACTCCCTCCTCTCAGGCATGGCACTCTTCCAACAGGCATAGAAGTGGGCCTGCTCACATGCACATGACGTGTTCCCTTGATTCCTTGCTTTTGGCCTCCCTTTTCTGTCACCCTGATCCTGAAACTTTAGCTCCCGTGAGAACTTGGGTTTGCAGATTTCTGTTGACATTTCAAAGTGTAGATGTGTGTTGCCTTTGTTCCCTGCCCTGGGGTCAGAGATGAAGGTGGGAAAAGTCATCCTAGTCTGAAAGCAGCCTTAAGAAATATGAAGTGTGCTCTTCCCCTGACACCTCAGGTCTGAAAGCCATGGCCAAGAATGTACTTCATGTTCTACACAATCAGCTTTAGGGACTCATGAACACATGGGACATGAAATCGTACTGAAAGAAATCTTGTTACCCAACTTTTGCATTGCAGAAGGCAGTTTAGGGACACCGCCCCTTGCCTGTGCTGTCTGTCGTTCCTGTCTGGCCAATGCTCAGTCACAGGGACATGTGTAGCCACTCAAGGGCACAGCTGTGCCATCCTCCTTGCAGTTCCCCTGGTCCCCCTGCTCCCCTGGTCTGAACAATCCTGCACGCCTCCAGTCCTCCCAAGCATCCCCCATTGTGACACAGCTGTGATCACCCTCCTGGAGCATTCCCTGTCCCCCTACCCCCAGGTCTCACCAACCCTGCACACCCCCAGTCCTCCTGACTGTCCCCTGTCGTGGCACTTGTCACATAATTCTGTCATTTGCTCTCTCTAGGTCTGTCCTCTTTGCTTGGAATAGATCTCTCTCACAGATGCCTAGCTGGATCACAGGAGGATGAATGGTTTCGGGATCTTTGGTCCCAGAACAGGAGGCGTCCCTCAAACCCTGATGGGCAGGGGAAGTCTCTGTCCCTCTGTGTCCCTCCAGCCTCTGTGGAACTTAGTGTCCAGGACAAGGGACTTGGGAGTCCTCCCAGATGAAGTTTGTTCTGTGAAAGTGGCTTCCGCCTGAGATCGCTGTTGCAACCACATTGCGTGGCTGTTCCTGTGGGACAGAAAGCACACTACTGTATTGTATTCTTCTTGCACACTGCAGTTGCCAAAGAGGAAACACGCTCTCACCCTCACAGATTCACATTTACACCTCGTTTCCAAGCATCACTACCATGGAAACAACAGTGAATTCCCATTAGGCTGCAGACGTGCCATTCCAGGTGTCAATAGAGGATGATGGAGATGGAGTTCTGGCTAAAAAGATGGACGTCCTTGTCTCTGGGGGTGAAGAAATTGGATTTGACCCAGAGGCACTATGTTCTACTCAAAGAAGGGACATGATCCTAGGATCTTTGAGACCAGGATCATCACAGACTTTTCTGGAAAGTCTTTTGTAAAGATTTTTTGTTAGGTGTTGCAGTCCATGTGGTGTCCCCAGCATGACTCCACTCATGCATGCACTGTGGCTTGAAAGCAGCCACAGACCACCCATAACTAATGTTACAGACACTCTGGATTGTGAGAATACCAGGGGAGGTCCAATTGGCCCATGGGTGGTAGTTTCCCACACCCCACATCTGTAACACAATGGATGATGGGGGAGAGAGCTCTTCTTTTCCACTGGCAGAGTGGGAAGACACTGGCATCTCTCCTGCCTGACCCCAGCCCCTGCACCTGAAAGGAAAAAAGATTATCGATCATGAGATGGGCCAACATTGAAGGCCTCAGGAATGTCCTCTTGCCCCCCATTTCTCTGTAGGTCTCGAGCTTCCCACAAGATGTGTGTCTGTGGTTGAATTCCATGTAGGTGTTGTTTGCCTAAGTCAGTCCCTATATCCTGGCAGGTCTATCTTGCAGGTTATATACCACACAGATGCTCATCTTATTTGAGTGAAGACCACAAGCACATTTAGGGTTCTTCAGGGTTAGCAGAGGATCTAGCATGTGTGGGCTTCAGGACAAGTCTGATTCAGCCTTCAGCAATGTTATGGAGCACCTGTTCCTGGGCCCCCCATGGCATTGGCACAGGCTTGGCCTGGGCCACTTGTGCAATGGAGATAGATAAGCCCCTGGTCTGGGTGGTCCACCCCATGATTAGCTCTACAGGCTGAGACTTAATGTTCCTCCCTCATTATTGGCTGGGACCAGGTCACATGCCATTTATGAGCCAATCCCTGGAGTCTGGAAGTGGAGATGTGGAGGTTGGCACAGGTTTTTAGGATGTCTGTTGTAATGACTTTTCTAATGGTCATGGTGGCAAGATCTTCAGTGATGCATCTGTTAATAAAACAAATATTAATTTCTGACAGTAAGTGATTGAAGGTGCTGGCGTAGCACCTAGCATCTCAGTCCCAGGACCTCAGTACTACTGTACCACTCTGCAGAGACAATGGCTGAGAATGAACAAGGTGGATGGAAACTTGTCTGGAGTGCACAAGGGGAGGGAGAGTGTGTGTGTAGGGGTTTGCGGATAATAGCTCAGGCCAAGCTGTAGCTCCAGCTTATGTAGGTTCAAGAAGGTGTGGGGAATCCTGGTGTTTCAGCATCCATCATTTTGTAGATGAAGAATATGCCTTTTTCATGGATTATGGCAAGACTTGTTCCAAGCATTCTCTAGTTGATATGGAAGTCGTGGAGAGCAGTACCTTCCATCTGCTAAGCTAGGCGTTAGAGGTTGAGTGCTCTCAAGAAATTGTCTGGCTTTAGCAGGGCTCCCTGTGAGCCTGCACACAGGACTGATGAGGACAGTCACTGTTTTGTTCTGAGGATGGAGTCTTGGAAGAATGCTGTTCCCCATGTGATCCCAGGCAGGGGAAAGACCTGAAGTCCACTGTAGAACTACTTCGTGGGAGTGGTGGTGGTCTGTAGCATCCACTTCCTGAGATGTCTGTCCTTTATTGAGTTCTGGGTGTGGTTTCTGTGACTGTGTCCTAATGGCTGGGGCTTCTAAGGGGTGGGTCTTTTGGCGTTACTGTAAGAGTTAGTCCACCAGGAGTTGGCAAGCCCTGTTCTGCTGCTGCGAAGTGTGTCTCTAGCAGTTGGAGTGTGTATTACAAGCCTAGAGGCCAATGGTGAGGTGGTTACAGTGTCAGCAGGCTATTGTTATTGATGATTTATATGGGTGAATTCCATAGGATGAGATGTTAGATCTTAGGGTTAGGGATCCTCATTAACTGCCCATCAAGAGTGCTTTTTCTTGGGGCGCCTGGGTGGCTCAGTGGGTTAAAGCCGCTGACTTCAGCTTGGGTCATGATCCCAGGGTCGTGGGATTGAGCCCCGCATTGGGCTCTCTGCTCTGCAGACAGTCTGCTTCCTCCTCTCTCTCTCTGCCTCTCTACCTACTTGTGATCTCTGTCTGTCGGATAAATAAATAAAATCTTTAAAAAAAAAACAAAAAAGTGCCTTTTCTGAGTTTCATATTTGATATCTTTTTATTGCATCTAATAGCCTTCCTTGTACTTGGTATTCCAATGAGCAGTGCATTACAACGTTGCCTGCATTTTACTCATGTGTTGATGAGAATTTGAGAAAGGAAAGCATTGTCAGTGCTTCCACAAATTGTACACTGGAACAGCCAAAAAATGAAATTTTATTTTTGACAAAAAGTAGGATGTATCCTGTTGTGATTCTTAGTTTAAAGCAGGGGAGGGGGCCTTCTTTAAGTACTGGTAATGAGTACCATAGGCCTTCCTAGGGAACATTATCAGATTCTATTGGAGACTTGGTCTTTGTGGAAGAAGCAGAAGTTGACCAATTATTTGTCACCTGTTTCATTTTCCATGAACAGTTCCACAATATTTGGGTTCACACCTCTACCATTGTGAAATCAACCCAACTTTAGCAGCTGCTTGTTCTTCTCTGCCAAGGGTATGTTTGAGCCAAGACAAAAGAAAATTCTCAGTGACTGGGAGACCCAGGGATCAGAATGCTGTTGGTAGGGATTTACTGAGATCTTAAATTCTAAACGAGCTCCTGACACCCAGCTGAAATGAATTTCAGATTTAGAAAGTTCAGATAGAAATTTTGTGTCCACGTTGACAACTGAAGAAAATGTGTCATCTCTAAACTTAACCTTAACCTCTAACTTTAATGGTGAAATCTAACCTGACCCTAAAGCCCAAACTGGAACCTTGAATCCCAAACCTGAAATTGAACCTGAAGCCAAAACTCTGAACCCGAGCCCTGGATCCAAGCCCTGAACTATGAACCCGAACCCTAAACCAGAACTCTGAGCCATGAACCCTGAGCCCATATCCCAGCATAAACCCAAACCCCGAATTTGATCTTGAACTTTATCCTAGAAGTCCTGAGTCTTAAACCCTAAGTCATAAACCTAAAGCCCTAAACCCTAACTGTTCCCTTTCCCTGACTTTAAATCCTTACCCCCAAAGGATCCTAATCCCCAAAGCCTGGCTGAAACCTGAACCTGAACCCAACTGAAACCCGTCACCACACTTTGTTTAGGCATTCACCACTGATGGATATTTGCATTTTCTACCGTTTGATTCTTGTGAACACTGTTTGGGTAGGGGGCTAGGGTTAGGGTCTTGGACTGGGGTCAGGGCCAGGATTGAGAGCATGTTCAGGTTAGAGTGTGGGTCTGCATCAGGGCCAGGGTCATGTTCATTGCCACCATTTGGGTCAGGGACTGTTGTCATTCCATATTGTTTCCAATCACTCCTTAGCTATTTTTGAAGAAGCTGGGGGAATATTGGGCTGCATGCACCTTGAATTTCCAGAATGAAATGGCTCCAGCTGGACCCCAGGAGGGAGCAGGTGCTTCCACTGAAGGGTGAGCTCCCCTAGTCCTGCACTGCCCTCCACTGCCTGCCAAGGGTGCAGGACCCCAACTCCTGCCCTGAGCCTGGCCTGCACAGCTGCAGCTGGGACAGGAGTCAGGCCTCCTCGGAGCCACTGTGGAAACTTCTGTAGAATGTGGGGAGCAGCTGACAGGACAAGCTGGGGAGGATGGTGTTCCACATCCACACTGACAGGACCCACTGTGGAGGATGTGGGGCCCTTTCCACACTGACAGCAGTCTTGCCCCCTCAGGACCCGCTGCTGGAGGAGAAGGTGAGGAGAAGCTGCCTGAACAGGGAATGGTGAGGGTGGTGCCTGGGCTCAGAACCTCCTGGAGGAAGGGCGCACTGTGTAGACACTGGGGCTTCTGCGCTTTTGTGTGTAGTGACGTGGCCTCCTGTGGTGCTCTTTGTAGGGCTGTGGGGTCCCCCCTGTCTGGACTCAGATGCACACCCTGGTCCCGTGTCTGTGTTTGTGAGCATGCGGATTCAGTTCCTGGGGCTCGTGAGACAGTCTGCAGTCAGGGAGCGACCGCCCACTTTGGTGCTCATGCTCACCCTGACTTGGCCCTGCAGGGTCCTCCCGGTGCCCACACCCACGTCAGAGTTGGTCCAGAGTCTGGAAGTTCGGGAGCGACAGTGCGGACTGTGTAGATGGCTTTGGGGAGAGGAGGTATTTTCCCAGTGTCGTTTCTTCCCTGAGCACAGAGTGTCTTCCTGTCTCCATATGTCTCCCTCCCTGTCTGTCATCATTGTCCCACGGCTGTCAGAAGATAGTTCGGTCACCCCTTTGGTTCAGGGGACTAACAGGTATCTTGTTCTTTTGGATGCAGTATTAAAGAGATTGTTCTCTGTAGTCTCTTTCTGATGATTCCTTTGGAGCATGTAGAAATGCAACTGATTTGTGTATATTGATTTTGTCCTTGGCAAGTTTCTTGAATTTATTAGTTCTGTTTGCCTTAAACTTTTGAGTTTAATGCAAATGCAGTCTGATGCCAGTTATTTGACCAGCAGAATGGGTTTATTTGGGAATAGCAGAGAATGGCAATCTAGGATGAGCAAGCTATGGGCACATAACAGGCAAGTGCAAGAAACAAAGGAGAGGAACATTATTTCATGGAGAAAGAGGAAAAAGTTGGGAAGGTTGCTTGGAAGGAAAGTCCATGGGAGCAAGGCAGGAGTTCAGAGGGATGGAGGATTCTCACTGGTCAAGCTGTGGGTATGGTAGATTTCTTGTAGGAGATGAACCCTCCAGCTTCCCCTGTGGGGCCTGGAATGGATGAGTCTCTCCCATGGAGCGTGGTAATGTGGGGTCTGTAATGGGCACTGAGTGCCTGGAGCCCCCTCCCAGCCTCCCCTTCTGCAGTCCCCAGTCCACTTTACTGAGGTTTCCCTTGATGCTTTCTCACAGTTCTCACCAGGTTGTGGTGGAGCGTTGTGGATAATTGGAATTCCGAATCCCACTGCTTCTACTGCACCCAAGACATGGGGTGCACCCGATTTAATCTTCCCATGAGTCTCTTACTAACTTGTGGCCTTCTCCAAGGGCAAGTGACCTCTCCATGGTGGGTGAACTGGATCTCGGAGGGCTTGGCCTTCATCCCAAAATCTGATGTCCTCTCTGCTTCTGTGACATGGTGCTAACATGGATGTTTGGAAGAGTCATTTACTCTGGAGTGATTTCAAATCTGCAGTAACTTGTCACAGCAGCACACAGATGATTTATCTCCACACTCAGACTCCCTAGCCATCCTTTCTTTACCATATTTGCCACTTCACACAGGCTACTTTGGTGCATTTTACCCTAAATAGGGACAGTGTCCCGCAGAACCACCATGTAAGTCCAAATGAGGAAATCATGATGGATCCCACATTTGAACCCAGACCACAGGCCCAGTTCAGCTGTCACCACCTGCCTGATGGTCTGAAATGTCTTCTCCATTCAGATCTGTCCTTTCTTTACCATGTTTGCCATTTCACATAGGCTACTTTGGTGCATTTTACTCCAAATAGGGACAGTGTCCCACAGAACCACCATGTAAGCCCAAGTGAGGAAATCATGATGGATTCCACATTTGAACCCAGACCACAGGCCCAGTTCAGCTGTCACCACCTGCCTGATGGTCTGAAATGTCTTCTCCATTCAGATCCAATTTTCTTCTTCTGGAACTTCTTCCAGGACTTTCCCTTATTTGGGTAACCTTAATGTACTTAGGAAGCAGAGGGCTCCCATCTGAGTGGTATTTCTATATGGCTTACGTCACTGGGCCTGTTTTCAGTGTCCATCCATGTTGTGACATGCATCAGTCCTTCATTCACTTTTTCACAGTGACTGGACATAAGAACACTGACCCCTTAAAAAATTTCAGGTACACAATTCTCGCCTTAGCTGAGTTCCCATGATTGTTCATCATTTTCCAGAATTTCTTCATTCTCCTCGAGGGATCCTCTATGCATGAAACACCAAATCCCCATTGTCCTTTCCCCTTGGCCTCCTGCATCCATATCCAGCTTTGTATCCCAAACACCTCATCCAAGTGGGATCATACATTATCTCCTTCCGTGACTGGCTGATTTCAGTCAGTGTAATGACTTCCACGTTCAACTCGTGTTGTAGCCTGTGTCAGAACTCCCTTCGTTTTTAAGGCTGAATCATGTTCCATGGTGTATAAACCACATTTTGTTTAACCATTCATCTGTCAGTGGACACTTAGGTGGCTTCCCCCTTTTGGCTGTTGTGAGAAATGCTGCTTTGAATATGGGTCCTTCTACTTTCAATTTTTGGGGGCATATAGGCTGCAGTAGAATTCTGTGTTTAATATTTTAAGGAACCACCATACTTTTTCCCCACAAAGGAACCATTTTACTTCGATCTTTCATAGGGCAGAACAAGATAGCCATTTATGGATCTACCTCCTTTTGTTATCCTTTTACCCATGGATGGACATTTGCATATGTCATTTGCAAAAGGACATCCTTTTTCCTGTGGATGGACATTTCTGTTTTTTGCCTGTTGTGAACACTGCTCACTACTACTATGAATATTAGGAATATTCATTTTTGTTTGTTTGTTTGAACCAGTGTTTTCAATTCGGGGGGTATATATCTAGAAGTAAAATTGTTGAACCCTATGGTAATTCTGCTTAAATCTATTTGAGTAAATGCCAAACTATTTTATATGTAGACTGCACCATTTTTCACAAGCAAGGTTTAAAGGTTTCAGTTTCTCAACATTCTTTTGTTATTGTTCTTTTGATCATAGTGATTCTACTTGTGTAAAGGGACATCTAATTGGTTTAAATCTTCATTTCCATAAAGACTAGTGATGTTTAACATCTATACATGTGCTTTTCACCATTTGTATGATTTCTCTGGAGAAGGACCTATCCAAGTCCTTTGTCCATTTTAAAAGTGGACTTTTAAAAATGGTCTTTTTGTTGAGTTGTAAGAGCCCTTTAAAAAAAAAAAAAGGTTTTATTTATTTATTTCTCAGAGAGAGAGAGGGAGAGAGAGAACACAAACAGGCAGAGTGTCAGGCAGAGGCAGAGAGAGAAGCAGGATCCCTGCTGAGCAAGGAGCCCAATCTAGGACTCAATCCTAGGACCCTGGGATCATGACCTGAGTCTAAGGCAGTGGCTTAACCGACTGAGACACCCAGGAGTCCCAAGTTGTAAAAGCTCTTTACATGTCCTGGTCAACAGACTCTTATTAGATAAATAATGTACAAATATTTCCTTCTATTCTGGGGGCTGGCTGTCTTTTCACTTCCTAGATGGTATCTTCTGATGTACAAACATTTTTAAATTTTTTACATTCCTTTTTTAAGAGTAAGTGAGAGAGAGTATGCAAGTGGATAGGGGCAGAGTGAGAAGGAAAGAGAATCTTAAGCAGGCCCCACACTCAGTGTGGAGCCTGATGTGGGGCTCAATCTCATGACCTTGAGATCATGATCTAAGCCCAAATTAGGGGTCGGGTGGTTAACCAACTTTGCCACCCAGGACCTGAGACAGATTTTTAATTTTGAGGATATTATTTTATCTATTTATTTTCTTTCCCTTCTATGCTTTGGTGTCAGATCTAAAAGCATTGCTAAATCCACAGTTATGAAGATTTATCCCCATTTGTTTCTTCTAGGGTTTATAATTTTACCTCTTACATTTAAGCCTTTAACTTATTTTGAGTTAATGTGTATATGTGGTGTGAAGTAAGGGTCCAGTTCCATTCCTTTGTACATGTATACCCGATTGTCTATCACCTTTTGTTGAAAAGACCATTCTGTCTCCCCAGTGTAATGTTGTCCGTCCTTGTCAAAATTCAGTGGACCATAGATGAAGGGGTTTATTTCTGGGCTCTCAGTTAAATACCACTGATCTGTATGCATAATTTTAAAAAGAAACTTATTTTATGTATTTAAAAATTTGTAAATTTAAAAATCAATTAATTAACACATAATGTATTATTTGTTTCAGGTTGTATGCATGCCTTTACAACACTATCACAATGTTTTCATTACTGTTGCTCTGTATTAAGATTTGAATTTTGGAAGTATGACCTTTCACCTTTGATTTTCTTTTCCAAGGTGTTTTTGGATATCTTGTGGTCCCTTAAAATTCCATTTGAGTGTTACGATTAGTTTGTGCATTTCTTCACAAAGGCCTTTGTGAAATTTCTTGGGAGCATATTGAATTTTCACCTTGCTTTGTTACTGTTGCCATCTCATCAATAGTATGTCTTTTCATCACACTGGGGTGTTCTCAGATTTATTTAGGTTTCCCTTTCTTTCAGCAATGTTTTGTAATTTTTGGTGTACAAGATGTATACCTTGATTACATCTATTCCTAAGTATTTTGTCAATGTTGATGTTCCCTAAAATGGAATTATTTTCTTAAATTCCTTTTTGGATGATCCATTGTTAGTCTATACAGATAAGAGAGATTTTTGTGTATTGATATTTTGTCCTATAACTTTGAGGAATTAGGGAACTGGCTGTGATCATTTTTTGTTGATTCTTTAGGAAGCTCTCTATATAAGATGATGCCATCTCTGGTCTCTGAATAGACCTAGTTCTATTGTTTCCTTTCACATATGGATTCCTTATTTCTTGCCTTATTGTTCTGGGTAGAACTTTCAGTGCAATACTGAGCAAGGAGTGAAAGCCAGCGTGATGGACTTGTTTGTGATTTCAGAGTAGAGCAATCAGTCCACAAAATTGAGCACAGGGTTTGATTAGGGCTAGGTTGAGGGTCTCCCTGTCCTCCACTGTACAGAGCCCATTCTTCTCCAGTAACAAGCAGAGTGATCTTTCAGAACATAAGCTTTGAGCCTCTCTATGATCCGCTCCCCAGCTGCCTATTGTCTCCAGTCTTTCCTATCCCACTGCATCCTTCCACCGCCATGGGGTTCCCAGGTGTGTGGTCGTCCCACATGTGCCTCAGGCCTGACTCCAGGCCTTTACATTCTCTCTGCCCTCTGCCAGGAGCACTCTTCTCTCCCCTGCTTCATGTATGTCTTTTTCCCCATTGGCTAGACCTGGACTTGCCCCCCGGTGAGCCGACTTGTGTCTGTTGGTTGTGTGTGGCCTTATCCCCTATTTAAATGTACTTTCCCTGTGTGAGGGATTTACTAAGCTGCCAGGTATGGGGCAGGCACTGGGAAGTAGCCTTAATGCCTATGTGAAAAAATCAACCTCAGAGCACCTGGGTGGCTCAGTCAATAAGCATCTGCCTTCGACTCTGGTCATGATCCTCGGGTCCTGGGATCAAACCCCGCCATGTTGGGCTCCTTGCTCAGTGGGGAGCATAATTCTCCCTCTCCCACTCCCCCTGCTTGTGTTCCCTCTCTAGCTGTCTCTCTCACTGTCAAACTAATAAATAAAACCTTAACAAAAATGCATCTCAGAGGGGCTCACCACCCTTGCTGACAATGAGGGACCTGTTCTCCCCACAGGTCATCCCCTCAGAGAGACAAGACTTCCAACTTGTTGGAGCCCAGGAGCTGTAGACCTGGACCTGGAAGCATACACTCTTTTATTCATGGTTGGGTCCTAAGCAACACCCCTTTTCTTCCAGCGGTCCTCTTTCCCCTTCCCTGCCCAGGGACTGGACCTGATTCCTGATCAGGGGAGTTTGAGGGTGAATAGCAGCGGTTGACTGATAGACCTTGTCAGCAAGAGGCCCAGTAGCCTTCAAGGGAGGACCCTATGGTGGTGAGACAGCTCTGTGGGAACCAGTGACAGCCCTCTCAAAGCAAAGTGGGTCAGGAGGCCAGCCCTGCTGATTATAGCCAGTCTGTAGGCCTTAGAAAGGAGCGCTGTGCCCAAAGGTGCTCCACTTCTGGCAGGACTGGAGGGGAATCAGAATCTGCAGGGGGTCAGCTAGGGAAGGGCACCTGCAGGGTTTGCCTGGGAGCTCGGCACACGGGGAGCATTTCTTGCTCCAGCATGGTGACTGTGGGGTTGGTTTCCCATATCTGAAGCCTCAGACTCCCCTTTGTATGATGGGGTGCTCCCCCATCTCTGGGAGCAGAAGCTAGGGAGGTCCCATAAGCAGACTTGCTCAGGACAGGCTGGGAGAGAGGCTGTAGCTTAAAGCAGCCCAGGGCCTGCTCCAGTGAAGAAGATGCACACATCCATGGCCCCAGCTCTGGGGTCCTGCCGCCAGCCTCTGACAGTGACCCTCCTCCTGCCTCGTCCTTCGTCCCTGCAGAGGGCAGATAATTCCATCATGGTGGGTCACAGGTTCACCTACTAGGTTGTCACCAACCAGCATGCTGCCAACCCTGTGTGCCCCCTGGGAGGGCTGGATGGTGGTGGTCCTCAAGGTCCCTGGTGCCTCGCATTGGCAGGATGTGCCCATGCAGTGCATGGTGATGGTCAACTGCTTCTGCGAGCAGAGCTTTCTCCATGAGGTGGACGACCTGGCATGTGCGGATGTGGACATGAAGTTCTGTGATCATATAGGCATGGAGATCCTGCCCCCCTCTTTGGCACCCTGCACCTCATTTTGTACCCTGTGTCCCATGAAGACTTCAGCTACCAGCGCTGTACACAGTCCCAGGCCCACATCCCCAGGGACCAGGGTGATGCTTACTACATGAGGGCCTTTTTTGGGGGGTTGGTGGTGGAGGTTCACTGACTGACCTTGGCCTGTCACCCAGTGATGGGGGTTGACCTGGCCAATGGGATCAAGATTGTACAGCATGATGGAAGCCACTTGAAGAGGTACCTGCTGGGCCACAAGCCCACCAAGGTGCTATCCCTGGAGGACCTGTGGGACCCACAGTGGCTGGGCTGTCCCCTGGAGGACCTGTGGGACCTATGGTGATTAGGGTTACCTCCCCACCCTTCATGAAGAAGTAGAGATTCAGGCCGTGCCCAAGAATCACAAGGACATCCGGGACTCATGAGGGGCTGTCTCCATCTCTATTAGGGGGTGCTGTCCTGAGCAGAGCTGTGAGAGCATGTTCCTACTTCTGTCGCCTCAAGGGAGACCATGGAGCCCAGCCCTGTCCACATGGGCATTTCCAGGAACCCAGCTGCACCCACACACAGGAGACCTGCCTGGGGACACAAAGTCTTCTCTTTGTGGTCACTAAAGTTTGAAAACTTCTGGGTCATTTTCAGCTGTGAAACACTCCAGTTTTATGTCAGTTGATTTCTCTGTCAATGCTGAACAACCATCTTTAAAAAGAACAATCAAGGGAAAAGGTTTTCTTCCTGGTTCTAGACAGACACTGCCTGGTGGGGATGGAGTGGTTCTTCAGTGGCCGTGGAGTCAGAATGGCTTCTGGTCGGGTTTTTCCTCCCCAGTCCCTGCACCTTTCCATGTCCATGGGGCTCCAGGGGCAGGGGTTCACCAAGCCACCTCAGACTTTCAGTCGCCTCACTGCCAGAGCCCTTGGCAGTGGCTGCTAGCTCAGCCTCCAGGAGCATGGAGCCCTCTGAGTTATGTGCAGTTTCTGCCTTAGTTTTATTTTTTTTGTTTTTAATTTAATTTAATTTAAAAATTTAAATTCATAAGCCAACATATAGTACATCATTAGATTTTAATGTAGTGTTCAGTGATTCATTAGTTGCCTGGAACACCCAGTGTTCATCACAACATATGCCCTCCTTAATACCAGTCACCCAGCTACCCCATCCCCCTACCCACCTCCCTTCTGTCAGTGAGGCCAAGTTCCCTGGCTGGGGGTCAGGTATCTTCCTACATGTTCCACCTGCCTCTCCCTGGCTCCCCCAGCCATGCACAGCCCTGTGCTGCTTCCCAGCAGAGGGTGGTTTTAGCCAATGTCAGGAAGACTGGATGGATTTTCCTGACTCCACTTGCCACCACCTCCCCACCCCCAAGTGCTGCAAGACAGGAAAGTTTTCTTTAACTCCTTAAGGTCCCTGGCTGGGTGTGGACATTGACAAAGACAGAAGAACAGGAGAAAATCTGGCTAAGTGTATTGATTTTTTTTTTTTTTTCTGGGAGTCTCACAAGAACATGGAGACCAGCAGAGGTCTTCTACATTTTAGAAGAACCAAACAGTTTTCTACATTTTAGAAGAACCAGACAGCTCTTCTACATTTTAGACAAAGAAGCAATAAATTTTTGAAGAATTGAGAGACACAGGGGTTTGAGCCAGGGCTGGTAAAGGGTAAAAAAGTAACTAGGAAGATAAAGGTTAGTTTAACCAGGTTTGTTGCTCTAGGCTTTGTGGCCCTAAATTCCTTGACTCTGGTGGTAAGCATGTCCTCCCTGCCATCTGAGGAGAGAAAGTGCCACATGGGAGTATTCTGACCTGCTTCAGTAAAGAAGGGTTGATGGCTGAGTATCCGAGGGAGCTTCCTGCTTCAGCTCTATGGAAATTTCTTTCCGTTTCTATATTTAATTTGCCAAGGTGCCATATTTGGGGCAATGTGTCCTGACCCTTACTGGCCTGGTGCTGTATCCTGTCTCCTCCTAGTATCCAGGACATTGAATGTACTGCTGTGGAGACCACCTAGCCCTGGGGCAGCCCATTGTCCAGGGAGGCACTTGCCTCCAGGGGAGGGCTGCATACAACTTCCCACATGGGTACCCTGTTGCTAAGGGTGGCTGCCCCTCCTCAGGGAGATTCGGTGAGAGTTTTCAGATCTTACTTCAAGAAACTGACTTGATTTCCTGCAAGCGTCTGACTTCATTTCCTGCAAATGATCCAGTAGTGGGATCATACAGGAATGGTATTTTTAGTATTGGGGGGAAACTTCATACTTTTCCCAGCATGGCTGTGCTAACCAAGGTCAAGTCTGGATGATTTTACCCATAAACCAGAGATTTTTCAAGATCATCTCCAGCAGAGAACATGAGGAGATCATTTTCAAGGCCTTGCACAATATACTAACCATAGGAATAAACCGGTAACTCAGAAACTATTGAGATGAAGAACTTGTTCTCCTTCTTCCATTTCTGGCTAGTGTGCTGGTCTGTGGCTTGATCCCACCTCAGGCAGCTGGAAGGTTGACCTCCCAGGTCGTTTACCACTAAGATGGCTACTGTTTCCAGAAATTCTTTGGGAGTATAGCCGGGTTTTCCCACCGGTGCACAGATCAAGTTGGTGACCTCTGACCATGGAGCCAGGAGTCCTCCAGGCATGGCCCCTCCCCCATCCCTCGGTGGAGTCATTACACTGAGGGTTTAGGGGGATGGGAGCTGGCCCCAGGCAAAACCATCTGAGATTCCCACTGTCCCTACCTGACTTTCAGATGCTCCTCAGTTACTCCTGTGCCTCTGGTGTCTTCCTGGAACCCTACCTGGCTGTTTCTGGACAGCTCATCCAGCAGTACCGTCGCTTTCTGTGATAGGGATTTACTGGAATCTGCAGTTTGTCCTGCTGCCCCCACCTGGATTGCTTTTTGAAAGCACATCATCTGGGCCCTCTGAGGACTCTAGACTGCAGGCCTGTGGCCTGGAGGGGTTCTGAGCAGAGCTGGTGGAATGGAAGAGCTGCAAGGCAAAGAGGCGGGTTTCTAGAAAGCCGTCCGGGGTCCCTGGCATTCTACCGTGTTTTTTATTTTTATTTTTTTCAGAATTAAAAAAAATATTTGATTTTAGGGAGAGGACACAGGGAGAGGACAGGGAGAGACACAGCAAGAGAGGGAACACAAGCAGGGGGAGTGGGAGAAGGAGAAGCAGGCTTCCCGCTGAGCAGGGAGCCCAATGTGGGGCTCGATCCCAGGACGCTGGGACCACGACCCAAGCTGAAGGCAGCTGCTTAACACCTGAGCCACCCAGGCACCCCTACCATGTTTTTTTTTTTTTTCAAAGACTTTATTTATTTATTTGAGAGAGAGAGAGAGCACAAGTAGGCAAAAAAGGCAGAAAGAGGGGGAAACAGGCTCCTCGCTGAGCAGAGAGTCTGATGTGGGGCTCAATCCCAGGACCCTGAGATCGTGACCTGAGCCAAAGGCAGAGGCTTAGCCCACTGAGCCACCCAGGTGCCCCTCATTCTACCACTTTTTTTATTCTACCAATTTTGAATCAAAGCCCTCAGATCTTTGAAATGCCAGCAATGTTATAGCATGGGCCAGAGAATACATGTTTTTGTGCACCCAAAACCAACCTAAACAATCAGCCATTTCTTGCACTTGAGCTGAGTACGAAGGATTGGGAGTAGGAGCTTAAGGGGAGATCCTGGGCCAGACTTTGTGTCTGGGAACACAGGCCATCCAGACAAGCTTGTGCTGTGCCTTAGAAGGAGGCCTGTGTGGAGACCCCAGAGGCAGACACTGCTATCCACTGATGTCCCCTCACTCTGCCTCAGTACACCTGCTATTTGGGGAGAGCCTGCCCCCTCTTCTCTACCTGAGGGCTCTCTCCTGTACCAGCCATGCCCCTCCCCTGCCAGTCACTGCTAGCCTGCAGCCAGCCTGCAGCCTGGAAGGGTGGATAACCCAGTGACCTCCAGCCCTGGGGACAGATCAATTGCAGGTGGGATGTGGTCTCCCAGCAGGCCTAAGCACCAGGCCTCCACGGTGCTCTCTCTCCTCCTGGAGGTTCACTGTGCCACCTTGTCCCTCAGGTTCCCTGGGCCCAACTCCTCTGCTCAGGCACCATTCTTGGCCCAGGCTTTACATGCTGGGACTGGGAGCAGGTCCTCTGGACCTTCTGGACTTGCGCTTCCATGCCGGTGACAAGGGCACAGGCTGGCCTCACAGACTCATCAGAGGAGACCCGGTGCAGGAAGATGAAGGCCCCTTCAGCAGAAAAGCCAGGTGACCCCAGAGGAGGCGCACAGGCCTTGCACAAAACATCGGGCTCATGGAGCCCAGTGTGGGATGTGGGCACCCAGCCAAGGGGGATGGGGAATCCTGGAGAGGGTGGCCCTGGTGGGGGGAGGGGAGACCACAGAAGGGTCGCAGAAAATGCAAGAGACAATGAAGAAGACAGGACAGAGCTTCCCAAGGAGATCTATGGAAGAGTTAGAGGATCAGAGAGACCGTTGGGAAAACTCAGAGGCCCTGGAGATGTTGGCTAAAACACTGCCATTTGGTCAGAAAAGTTGTGTCACTAACCCCCAGTCTACTCTGGATGATTTACTCTTTGTTGCTTCTAGGGATCAGGGCGTATGGGCCATTCACATTGCATGAAGTCTAGGATATATTTACTTTTCATCACTTTTCAGGACTAGATTTTTCTACAGAAAGTGCTAAGCATGGGTCTCTCCATTCTCTTTGTGCAACTGGCCTCTGTTCTAGGAGTAGATTCCTGGTGCTCATGACCACTGCTAGCCCTGAGGGCTGCCCCCTGTCTCCTCCCACAGTGGACATGACCATGTGTGTTGGGGGGAGTGCTCATTGATGAAGCCCCAGTGCTCAGTACAGAGCAGGCACCCCAGATATTCTGCTGAATGAAGGAGGACATGAGGGATGGAGGGAAAAGAGGGAAAGAAGGAAGGAAAGGAGGAAGGGAGGAGAAGGAGGGGGGAGGGATGGGGGAGGTAGGGAGGAAGTGAGGGAGAAAGGGAGGGGAGAGAAGGAAGATGGCAGAAGGAAGAAGAAAGTGGGAGTGAGGGAGGCAGGGTGGGAGGGAAGGCAGGAGGATGGGAGCAAAGAGAAGAGAGAGGGAGGGAGGATGAGGGAGCGAGGAGAAGGGAGGAAGGATGAAAGGGAGGGAGTGAGAGGAAGGAGGGAGAAGGGATGGGAGGGAGGCAGGGAGGGTGATGGAGTGGGGGAGGGAAGGGAGGGATGGAGATGAAGGAGAGAGTGGGTAATGAATGAGAGAGTGAATAAATGAGGTAAGGAAGGAGGGAGTGAAAGAGCAGAAGTCCGGTCCATATGTCAGGAACCATTATTTGGGGTGAAGTCCGAGAGCATCACAGCCTGGGCCCTGGATGGTGGCTCAGGGCACACCCCTCTGTCCTCCCAGTGCTGACCTTCCTTCTTGGCCCTGCTGTCACCCTGGATCCTCTCCACCTCCTCCAACAATTCTGAATATTCCCAGGAGCAAGGTGGCAGAAGGGGGGTGTCTCAGGAGGGACTTCCTGGATCCCGTGCCCAGATGACCCTGGGACAGTAGCTACAGGACATTCTGTCCTGAGGACTGGGACCGTGGATCCCATCCATCTCCTTGAGCATTAGAGTTGTTCCATTCCCTGCGCTCTCCACCACCACTGTGCTGAATACTCCTAACAATACATCTGTGAAAAATCATGCCTAAGTTCTGGGGCTGAGTCTGAGGCCGAGAACTGCTAGGTGATGGGTGAACCTGCGGCCTGGGATGGGTGCTGCTCACTGTTCTCCCAGAACACTCCCAGGGGTGCCCATCACCTTACTCTCCAGGGGATCTGCATTGGACCTATAGTTCTTCATATTCTCCCCAGGGGTTCCAGGCCCCAGACCAGACACCTGCTGCTCTGAGGGTGACCAGTGCTGCCTTCATAGGGTCTCCTTTGCCAGAGCTCTTTCCCAGGAGCTTCTGCATATCTGACACATACTCCCCGCGGGCCTATCCTCCCCCCTGGGCTTGCATGCATTTGGTCTCTGTCCCTGTGAAACCCCGTGACTTGCAGCCTGGTTTGGAGAAGAGTCAGGTGAAACTTATCTCTGGCCTTGGGTTGTGAGCGCTATGTTTGCCCTCCATGGTGTGTCTTCCAGCTTTCTGCATTTCCCTGGTTTCTGTTTGGGCCACCTGAGGAACCAACTGTGTCCTGTCTGGGGTCAGGGTGTGGTGTCCCAGCAGGAACAGGGGTCTTGACCCCAAGATTGTGCTCATAATTCCTAAAGGGGTCTCTATGATTACCTCTCACCTGTAATCCATCGGGGGCTTCAATATCGAATAATGGAAATTCTATGTCACACAAACACAGGAAAAAAAAAAAAAACGCATCCCCTTCGAAAATAGGTGGACAGACACAAAAGCTCATATTGTGTGATTCAACATACAGAAACATCCAAAACAGGTAAAGGAACAGAGAAATAAAGCAGCTGAGGGGTTGTGAGAGTCCTGGGTGGAGGAGAAATGCACAGGGAAGGCTTTGGGTTCAGGGTCTTCTTTGGGGAAAGAGATATCCTGCAGCGATGTTCTGTGGTGTGGTGGCACAGTGTTGGGAATGTGCTTAACGCTCGTAACATGTTCAAGTGAAAACAAGTAATTTTATTTCAAACAAATAATAAACTGTATGCAGAGCATGGAAAGATAAAATAACAGTTAATATGTACCAGAGAGAAAGAATATACAGGTAGGGGATGAAGCATTCCTGCAGGCCGTCAGGGTCAGTGGATACAAGGGATAATTATATGAGGAGCAAGGCTGTGGGCTCTGGGAGCCCCATGGGAGCAGTAGTAGGGGTAGGGGTTGAAACAGGGAAGGGACAGGAGCTGGGACAGATGCAAGAGCAGGACCACAGGCTGGGACAGGGGAAAGGGGAGTGGTTCTGGCAGGGGCAGGGGCAGGAAGAGAAGCAGAGGTGGGAGCAGGGGCTGGGGCAGGGCCAGGGATAGGAGCAGAGGTGGGAGCAGGGGCTGGGGCAGGGGCAGGGACAGGGGCAGGAACTGGAGCAGGAGCAGGGCTGGGACAGGGGCAGGCACCAGCTCCTCTGGAACACCGTCAGGCTCTCCGTGGGCAGCTGCCTCCTCCCCTGCTGGATCCTGGTCTCCTGCTGAAGTCTCTAAAGGCAAACCCCCCACCCCCGGAGCTGCAGGTGCAGTTGGGGCTGGCTCTGGCTCTTCAGAGCTAGACCCAGGTATCCAGTCCCCCACGTTCTAGAGATAGGCCCTGGCCCAGTTCATTTCGTTGGAGATCCTGGAACAAAAGACATGTTAAACATGTCTTTGCAGACAGAGATCAGCCCAGAGCCTCCCAGAGAAGCTACAATCAGGAAGGAACCCTCACCGGGACATTTCCCCAACTGCAGTCCACCACTGGGTGCTCTGAGTCCAGTCTTTGCTCCTGGCTGCACACCAGCCTCTGGGGTCTCCTGCCTGTGGGGCCTAACACCGTCCCATCCCCAGACACCCACATACACCCAGACCCAACCTTCTCATGCTTGGGCTCAGCCTCCATGTGCTGGACCAGAGTCCAGTGTGATACCAGCAGGGACAGTGGTCGGGGCAGTGTCAGAGGCCTTACCAAGCAGTCCCTAGTCCTGGACAGTCCCCTATGCTCACTCCCTGTGTCAGGGAGATGGAGCAGGTTTCCATCAGCCTCCTTTCTGTTCCATCATCCCTGGTGTTCTGCAAAGACAGGGACCAGTAGCCAGCCTGGATGCATCAGAGCCCTGCCTGGCCATCCTCACTGTCCTCCTGCCCAGTTCCCCTGCTGCTCCCAGGTCAGACACAGACTTGTGAGTGCACAGTCTCACACCTGGGACAGGGACCCATACGTGCAGGACACAGGATAAAGCTTGGGGAGAAGCTCACAGCCCCCCACATCCCGTCCCATCCAGCCAACATTGACCTGCCCACCAGGCATCTGACCCCTCGCCAACTGCTCTTGAATGGGGTGGGCACACCTCACATGAGCCTTCTTTACACACACACACACACATACACATGGGGAGGGGACCTGGGGCTGCACAGTCAGAGCATATGGGACTGGAGGCTGGTTCTGGGCCTCATGGTGTCACCTTTCTCTACTTTCAGCCAAATGACCAGAGATGTCAGGGAACCCTGATATGACATCCCCAGTGAGGGAAAGTGTTTGCAGGGTATGCTTTCCTCCACCTGCAGCCTCTAGACTTTGGGATGCAACACATAAACATGTTCTTCCTTCGAAGATCTCCAAAGAAATGAGCTGGGCAGGGGGTTGTCTCTGGAATGTGGGTGCCTAGTTACCCAGGTTCCAAATTCTGTTGGGTTCTGTTGTCAGGAAAGTGAGGTCCTCACTTTCTGGGGATGTCTTACCTGACTTCCTCTTCACACCAGAGCCCCCAGAGGGCCCCCATCCCCCAGCTGCTCAATGCCCACCCTCTACCCCATGCCCCGTCCATAGAGTGACACCCACACAGCCTACCCAC
>RCUC01163040.1:0-49468 GCA_003697995.1 Taxidea taxus jeffersonii | reverse complement strand
TCATTTATCCTAGCAGTAAGAGCCTCCATTTTTGATTGCACCTCATTAATAGCTTTTTTTATTTCAACTTGATTAGACTTTATTTCTTTTATTTCTCCAGAAAGGGTTTTTATTTCTCCTGACAGGGTTTCTCTAATATCTTCCATGCCTTTTTCGAGCCCGGCTAGGACCTTGAGAATCGTCATCCTGAATTCCAGATCTGACATATTACCAATGTCTGTATTGATTAGGTCTCTAGCCCTCGGTCCTGTCTCCTGCTCTTTTTTTTGTGGTGAGTTTTTCTGCCTCGTCATTTTGTCCAGATAAGAATCCGCTGTTTTCCTTGTTAAGTGAACTTGGTCTTGGCTGGATTTCTTTGATCTTCTGGGGGAGGGGCCTGTTGTAGTGATTCTCAGGTGTCTCTGCCCCAGGCGGAGTTGCACCGCCCTTACCAGGGGCCGGGCTAAGTAATCCTCCCAGGTTCGCTTTCAGGAGCTTTTGTTCCCTGAACGCGCTTTCTGTAGAGTTCTGGAGGACGGGAATGACAATGGCGGCCTCCCAATCTCCGGTTCAGAGGAGCCGAGAGCTAGGGGCCCCAGTCTTCAGTGCGCCTTCAGGGAAAAGTGTTTAATCCCTCCAGTCTCCCTAGCCCACGTTTGCACCGGAGACCGTGCGCGTGCGCCCGCAGACCGCACTCAGAGAAAATCGTGCGCCATCAGTCCCGTCTCACTGGCTTCTGGGAGTGCTCCGAGCTCACCCAGCCTGTGACCAAGCGTCTCTGTCTCTGGCAGAGTCCCACCTGGAGTCTCCGAACCCCGTAGATCCCTGAGCTCTCCCGGGTCGGAGTCTCCCCGGATCTTGTGGGGACCCCTCGCACAGAGCACCGGCCCGTGCCACAGACCACTAGGAAACCTCGGCTCTGTCTCCGCAGCCGACTTCCCCGCTCTAATACCTGTGAGCTCTGCGACACTCAGACACCCCCGATCCTTCTGTGACCCCGCGGGACCTGAGTCCACGCTGTCCCCGTGAGGTCTTCATCCCAGTTTGGCCTCAGGAGCGATGTCCCTCCGTGGAGCCGACTTTTAAAAGTTCTGATTTTGTGCTCCGCCGCTTGCCGGGAGCCGGCCCCTCCCCCTGGGGTCTATCTTCCCGTCGCGTTGGATTCACTTCTCCGCTGGTCCTACCTTTCAGAAAGTGGTCGATTTTCTGTTTCTAGAATTGTTGTTTTTCTTCTCTTCAATCTCCTGTTGGATTCATAGGTGTTCGGAATGGTTTGATAGGCTATCTAGCTGATCTCCTGCTGCCTGATGTCATCTCAGCCTCCTACTTCTCCGCCATCTTGACTCCTCCCTCGGCACCTCTCTTTAAAGCATTTTATAAATGCTAGTTAATTGCCATGCCCTCTGGAATTGTTCAACATTATCATTTTCATTATACATATTAAGAAACCAACATGAGATGAGGTTCAAATGCCTCATGAAGACCTCACAGTTGTTGACAGGAGAGGGCAAAAGAGAAAATCCCCAAATTTTCCTTTCTTGGCTCACATTTTAAAAACCAGTATCTATTTCAGTGATTGGGAAAGCATTATGTTTCTTTTATCACAGAATCCTCAGAAGCTGGCGATGCGCCAGCTTATTGACGGATATCTCGGTATCTTGTCCACTACCAGGAACTAATTGACTACCTAGTCAAACAGTTCATTTGAAGAAAATTCTCATACACAACAACTTACTTGTTCCAAGGCCAGTGCCCACATTATTTTACTCCAGCCCCCTCACCTTTGTCACTATCCTTGCATTTTATTGATTTTTGAGACCAATTGTCATTCACACACATGACTTAAGAGTCCTGTACCTGGATATCAGTATGACCTTTTGGTAACCTGTGCATCTGAACATGGTCTTAGGTCATGGAACAAACTGCTTCTCTCCATTATAGCCATTTATCTAGTATCTCTAGGGGAAAGAAAAAGAATCGCAGTTATTCTGAGCTAGGGCTGTGTAACATTCTTTTAAAGAACAAACACAATAAAAGTGTATTTAGGGGATCTTAGAACAATTTTCACCCAGAAATAGTAGACTGAATATCCCATATCTTCTCCTTCTGACTCTGTCACCGTAAAGGTGAAAACCTGCTTTGGCACTTTTATTTAACAACCTTTATATGTTTATTTTAGCAAGGAATTTTTAAAGAAGCTAGCTCTGTTTACTTTTGCTGTTGGCAATAGTTTCAAAGGCTTTGTTTTGTGAGGCCCACAACCAATTCACACATTTCTATATTCAACATCATCATAGGATTATTTCTAATAAAATCAGAATAAATACTTATTAACACTCAAAGCTGTAATTGCTATGAATCTCACATGCATAGTAATTCTAATCCACCAATGTAAGAAGGTCAGCTAATATAATAAGGAGGGAAGGGAGTAGAAAATTATACTGTGAAATGTTTAGAACAATAAAGGACACAGTCCCAAATTAGAGATGTTACAAATAATTTTATAACGAAAGAATAAAGAATGTCATGATGAGAGAAAATGATGTATGGGTAAGTTAGAGGCCAGTTTGTTTTCAGGACAATACAGCTTCCTTTGTAAGTATGTTAGAGTTTGTGTATGAGCTGGCCCTCCACTGATGGTATGCTTTTTCTGTAACTGAAAGGAACAGCTCTTTAAGCAACGGATGGTACTTTATAGGAAGAGCTGCTGAGAAATGTTCATACCCCTCTGAGAATCTTGTTTATTTCACCATTTTGATGACAATCACATATTATAACACATTTTCTTCCTTTATTCAGCAGAAATCTCTGACACGCAGGGCTAGTTGTGGGACTAAATTCGTGGTTCTTTACCTTCATGCACCACTTCTACTCTCCTCCCCAACAAGTACAATTATTTCAGACAACATAACTAGTGAGGTACTGAATACTGCGGAAAGAGGAAAAAAATATGTAAGATCCTTGCCCTAAAAAATTTTGCAGTTTAGCAATGGGGACAAAACGCATGTAAACATAGCTGGGGTAAGTGCGTATTAAACTCAAAGATAGAGATGAGAAATGATACCAGTTTAGAGAAGAAAAAAATAGCCACAAAACCAAAAAATCCTCAAGGAGGCTCTAGAGCTTGAACCTGTTTTGTACTAGTGAGAGTGCATGAGAGAGGAGGGGGGCGTTTTGGAAACATGTTCCTGAGCAGAGAGCAAATCTCATATAGGACGGACAGGAAGGATAGACAGATCTATTTGATAAGAACCAGAGTGCACAATAGATCCTTTCTCTCATTCCAGTGTCTTTGAATGTTCTGTTCCCTCTAGTCTGTGATCTTCCCCACCTGTGTCTTCCTATGGACTTATGAAGACATCTAGTTAATGTCTCTCACTCTGTATTGTCTCTTACTCCTTGGTTTCTAGCCATCAAATGAGTCCTTTATCACTCCAGGATTGTATATTAATCCCTGGCTACCCAAAACCCAGCAGAGTATCTGCTTAACAGTAATTACTCAATGTCCCTTTCTCTTGTTCATTTGTCACCACCTAGTCCAACGGTGTGTCATTCCTCACCTCAGTCATCACAACAGGTTCTAACTGGTATGCAATGCAAGACAAGTCTCTGAGATGTTTTCCACCTGGCTAACAAAGTGAACCTTACAAGATGCAGACTTGCCATGCCCACCACCAAAACCCCTCCCATGAGCAGGATGCAGTCTAAACATACCCCATGACATACACAATGCCTTCCCAACAGACCCTGGTGGTCTCCTCAGCCCCATATACTCTCACGTGGTGCCTCCAGACTCGTGTTCAGCAGGTTGGGCATCCCTCCTGCCCAGGAACATGTGGGCTTGCAGTTCTACAACCTTGCTCTTAACATTTCATGCCTAACTCCTGCCTCTTCTAAGGGGTCAGCTGATGACATTCTAGGAATTATCTGAGTAAGAAGAAATAGAGATGATCTATTCGTTTTAGGTTATTTCAGACACAAGACAGAGGCTCACATTATTCAGAGGATATGATATTTTGTGGTGCTTTGTTTTGTATAAAGAAATAAGGAGAAGGCACCTGGGTGGCTCAGTCCGTTAAGCATCTGCCTCTGGTTCAGGCCCTGATACCAGGGGCCTGGGATCGAGTCCTACGTGGGCCTCCCTGCTCATTGGAGAGTCTGCTTCTCCCTCTGCTCCTCCCCGCCCCCACTCGTGCCCTCTTTCTCTCTCAAAAAAAAAAAAAAAAAAACTTAAAAAAAAAAAAGAAAGAAGGAGATGAGATTGTTTTACATAGCAAGGCCTTACATTTTACATAGCTAGGCCTTATAGACCTAGAATACTACTGATGAAGAAAAATTAATTATAGTGTAGTGTGGAAGCAGATTAAGGGATTAGAAGAAGCCCTGGTTTTTATGTATTTATTTTAGCTAGAGACTTCATTCTTCTTAATCTGATACCATCATTGTCCAACTAGCTGGCATCTTATTCCACCATCTTAATGATGGAGGCCAATTTATTTCTACCTCCAACCACACATGATGGCTCTGTTTCATTGCAGATTCTGTTTATCCTGGCTTCTGGCAACCCACAGGATGACCTCCTCAGCTTTCGTGAATCCCTGCATGTCTTTGGCTCTGTCCTCTCTCACCTTATGTGAAATTTATTCCATACATTACAAAGGGAATCTCTCCAAAATGAGATTTAACTGATAGAAATAGGTACATTTTCCCTTCTGTATCCACGGAGCTCTCATTCCAGATCTCTCTATAAGAAGACTTTCAGTTGGCTTCTCTTTGGTCAGGAGCTGCTTATCCCAGTGTCCTGTTTTGGTTTGGTCTTCTGGCCAGCTTTTGTTGGAAGGTGGTTATCGACATTATCTATAGTCAACAAATCATAATGTTTGTCTCTGCAAACCCTAGGCTAACCACCTTATTTCATAAATGAGAAAGCTGAAGCCTTAAAGCAGCTTTGAAATTTATAAAATATTAGTCTACTTGCTATACTCAGTTTTGTTATAGTATACAAACTAGCATTCAAAGCAAGTAATCAATGTGATGATGAAATATGGTATCTAGCTCATAAACAGAAAATAAATTATGACATAAAAAACTCCTAGATATTTGCTCACCATATAAAGGAAAATGAAAGATGGTGCTGTGTAAAATTGTTAATTTGATAATTCCTTTGTTTTCTAATAGTATTTAAAATAAGAAAATTAAACATAATACATGTTTTCTAGTTTTTCATGAAAGTTGTATCCAGTCTGGAAACTCCTCACTTTTTTTTTTTTTTAAGGTCTTGCAATAATTTTTTTTTTAAGATTTTATTTATTTATTTGACAGAGAGCGAGATCACAAGCAGGCAGAGAGGGAGGCAGAGAGAGAGGGGGAAGCAGGCTCCCCATTGAGCAGAAAGCCCGATGCGGGGCTCAATCCCAGCACCCTGGGATCATAACCTGAGCCGAAGGCAGAGGCTTTAACCCCTGAGCCACCCAGGTGCCCCACCTCTTCACTTTTAGATGAACAACCTGTCCATTTAATAAAACTTCTGATCTATCTGGATTTAAATCCACTATTTTTGGTTTTCATTTTCAATTATTTTGCACATTTTATTTGACCCACATTTATCTATGACTAAAAAAAAATTTTTTTTTTCTTATCTTACCTTCTTTAATTGAGTTATTTAAGCCAATGAAACCTGAGTCCACCCCTCAGGTGATGGTGACTGCCCTGACAAGATCTCTCGTGGCTTGAATCACCAAAACCTTTTGAGCTAAACCTCTGACTCATGCCTGCAAAAACAGACCATGGAGTGACCTCTGGAATGACCTTATCTAATTATAATACTATAGTTTCCATCCAAGAAGAAGTCTTAACCTAATTTACACAACTTACAATGCATGTCTAGGCATATTTCCTTAAAGCACATGCATGACCTTAAGCCCACCTACAGTGACAGTGCTTCCCTACCTAAATATTCAAACCAACCCTGAACAAAAGGACCCCATTTGCCCTCTGTCAGGGAGTCATGGCTTTTGGAAGCTGTTCCCCTTCATCTCCTTATTTGTTACCAATGAAAGTTTTCTTTGTGAGACTAAATAAATATTCTTATTATTTTATTTTTTATTAAGTTTTTTCCTTTATTGCCTTGCAACCTATGTATGTTGTTTCCATTAACCATCTTTATTGGCTGATCAATAAAATAAAACTGGCAAACCTAACTTATCACAACTGAAGTTTCTAAAAATCTTTATCCTCTTCCACCCTAAAACAAAATTTGCAAATAATTTCACAAAGCATTATGGGATATTATAACCTAGGTTTTAACCTCATCAATTTATATTATCTATTCTCAACAGTCTAATTTCATGAACATCTTCCCACACATTTACCATTTTCTTTTTATTTTTTGTACCTCAGAACTTGCTATTTCAACAAAGTCAGTCTTATTTATGCTGAACTACATTCCTTAGAATTCCATTTATTGAGGATCTGCTCATGGTAATCATTCTCATTTTTTCTCAGTTTCAAATACAAGTTTCTCCACCCCTTTGAATACTAATCCAGCTGTGTGCAAACATGATTTGGGTATCTGTTCTCATCCGTTCTACTTGGTGTACTGAGAGTCACATTCGGTGTTATGAGTCAGAGATAAAAGTGAAAGGCATACAGAATGGAAAGAAGTGTTCTGGGTCAGTATCACCTAAAAGGATACACTGAAGTCCTGGCCCCTTGTACCTGTATTTGGAAATAAGATCATTCCACATATAATTTAGGATTAGATTACACTGGAGTTGGGTGGGCACCTACTTCAAAATGACTGATGTACTTACAGGAAGAAGGGTATGTGAAGACAAAGACAAGGGGAGAAAGAATACTATGCAGACAAAGGATTGGAGTGATGCTTCAATCCAAGAAAATACTGGGGCCACCAGAATTGGGGAGGGAAGTACAGAGCAGATGCTTCCCCACAGCCCTCAGAAAGTTCAAACTCTGCTGAACCCTGGATTTGGGGCTTCTAGTTTCCAGAAGGTAAGACAATAAATTTCTGTTGTGTAAAGCCACCTGGTTTGAGATGCTTTGTTACAACAGCCCTAGGAAACTAAAATAAAGAGAATTGTTAAATTTATTTATCCTTTATCTCAAAAATACTAAGAAGTCCATCAAAAATGTTTTCAGAAAAAAATTAAATGCAGTAAACTAGCAGACTAAAAAGTCAATTTTCAAAAGTAGTTTGTGTATCTGTATACTTGCAATGATCAGAAATTAAAAAATGTAAAATACCACTTACAATAACACAATTGTTAAACACATAAAAATACATTAAGCTATATGTAAAATGTATACATTGGCAATGAAACAATGCTGAGAGACAATAATTGAACCATAAATTAGTAGAGCCCTCCATGACTGAGAGACTTGGGCACCAAATCAATAGATCAAAGCCATCCCAACCAAAATTCCAGCAGGATTTTTTGTTGTTGTTTTGTAGAAACTGACAGTCAGGTTTTAAAGGCATACTGAAATTCAAAAGACTTATCATAGAAAAACTTTTAAAAAATGAAGTCAGAGGATGCACACTACTCAGCTTCAAGATGTACTACAAAGTGCCGAGAACCACACATGTAACCTGATCATAAAGACAAAAGTTGTACAGATCAATGGAACAGAATAGAAAATCCAGGAACAGACCTGCCCAAGTGGGCCTGCTTTTCAACAAAAGCAACAAGACAATTCAGTGAAGAAAGAGTAATCATTTGACAAATGATGCTGGCACACTTGAAAACCTGTGCAAACAAGCCTTACCCAGAACGGGAGAAATTATTTGCAAGACATGTACGGACAAAACAACTTATAAAGAAATATCACATCTCAATTATATTTCTATGGACTAGTAGTGTCAGGAAGTATGAACAAAACTTCACCAGGGAAGATAAATGCAAAGCCTGTAACACAAGGAAAATCTTTAGCATCATTAGTCATTAAAATTACAGATTAAGACCATAATGACATACCTCAACATGATTACTAAAATGGCAAAAATGTGAAAGTCTTAAACTATCAAGTGTTGGTGAGAACGTAGAGAAACTGTAACAGTCATATTGTCCTGCCACAAATGCATTTTGGAAGACAATTTGGAAGTTTATGATAAGGTTAGACATGCATTTACCATAGGACACAATGCCATTCGAAGGATAAAAATATGATAATTGTCTTTCTCTGATTGACTTATTTTGCTTAGCATAATACCCTCTAGTTCCATCCATGTCATTGCAAATGGCAAGACTTCATTCTTTTGATGGCTGCATGGTATTCCTAAATAAATAAAAACAGGGGCGCCTGGGTGGCTCAGTGGGTTAAAGCCTCTGCCTTCGGCTCAGGTCATGATCCTGGGGTCCTGGGATCATGCCCCACATCGGGCTCTACTTGCCAGGGAGCTTGCTTCCCTTCCACTCTCTCTCTCTGCCTGCCTCTCTGCCTACTTGTGAACTCTGTCAAATAAATAAATAAAATAATATATATTTTAAAAAATATAATAAAGAAAGAAAGAACAAAACAAAAAAACTAGCAACAGAATAAACCTGAATACAGGAAAAAGGAAATTAATAAACATCAAACATGAAAAAGAAATGGATAGAATTAACAAATGTTTTGATAAAGGTTCATAAAATAAATAATTACTCAGCAGATATGCTAAGAGAATATGTGAAAAAAAAATTAAAAACCACAAATACAAGTGTTAAGAATGGGAAATAAGATGTAACTATGGCTATGACAGACTGTTAGTAAAATTTTAAGACATGTTTTCAAAAATAAAAATATACATGAAATGGACAACTTTCTAATAAAGTATAAGATTTCCCTAAACATATGAAAATTGAGTGTATTATTAAAAATATTAATGAATGAAAGCTTCCCTCCCCCCCAAAAAATATATGGCCACACAGAGATTCATACGTGAATATTCAGTGCCACTGAGTATTTCCAAGCCTGGAAAGTTTCCAAAAGTCCATGAATGGTAAAAGTCTGATGAATGGTAAAAACAGGTAAAAAAAGAAACAAACAAAAACATGTGGTATATGCACACAACAAAATCCTGGTGTCAATAAGAAGGAAGGCACAACTGATTCGAGCCACAACATGGATTCACCTCAAGAACATTGAGTAAAGAAGGCAGGCACATATACACTCTATCTTGTATGATTCCATTCATGGGCGATTCATGAAAAGCAAACTGTAGTAATCAAGAACTGATCAGGTTGCTAGGGGTCAAGGAGTTGACTATAAAAGGCCATTAGGGCAGTTCTGGGGGTGATACTGTGATTGTGGTGGGTGTTGGAAGATTCTACACAGTGGTTAAAACTCACAAAATGGCACACTTAAAATTAATGAATTTTACAGTCCATAAATTATATCTCAATAAAGTTGACCAAAAATAATTAATTTTGCCTTTTTTGTTTAAGTATTCATTTTCATAACTTATTTTTATCCATGTGCATTTTTTTTTCTTTCTTAAAGATAGCCTCCTAAGGTATAGATGTCACAGTGCTGAACATTTAGTAATATACCAAAAGTTTCCTGCTCTTATTGGGGCAGTAGAGCACAGTAAGTACCAACCACATTACCTTATAACCAGGTATTACAAGGTCAGGTAGTGACAGGCACTAAAAAGAAAATATACCGGAAGGCAGCAGAAAACGCCTTTTCTGATCAGATAAAGCCTGTCTGAACAGCTAGTACTGGTACAAATTCCTGAATAATGGACAAGGGAGCTCTGTGGCTACCCAGGCTGTTGGGATCGCAAATGCAGAGAAGTCTGAGTGAAGATGTAGCTGCCATGTTCAACAAATATTTTAAAAGCCAGTATGGAGTATTGTTTGAGTCTAGTGAGCAAGAGTGGGTACAGTGAAACAAGTAATGAAAGCAAAAACCCCAGAAGAAAACAAAACAAACCAAAATAAACAAACAAACAAAATGGCAGGAATCATATCACATAGGACCTTGGTGGATTTTTTTCTTAAGTGTGATGGGAAACCATGGTGCTTTTTGAGAAGAATGACAGAACCTGTTGGAAGTTATGAACAGTGCGTTGAGTAAAAGACCTTCGCAAGTAAAGCATGGAAGTGGAAGGTCAACTGGAAGACCGTAGAGCAGCTTTCAAAGTGAGAAATTATGTTGGCAAGTCTAAAATGTTAGCAGCAGAGGTGGTGAGAAATTGGAAGATTCGGGACCTATTCTCAGAGCAGCAATGACACTATCTGCTGATGTGCCAGATGTGGACTATGACAAAAAAAAGAGGCAACACATATGGCTCCAGGATTTTGACCCAAGCAACAAAGAGAAGCCAAGGACATTGTTCCATCAGCCCTTCTCCCCCTTTTCCTGTATCTTCAAAGTCTGCTTCTCTAATACCTGTTTCCTTATAGCATATTCACAGGTGTTAAGTCCCTTCTATTCTAAAACAGCTCTGAGAACAACATTCCTGCTACAAAACTTTGCCTTGCTCTCAGTGCCACATGTGTTTTCTCCCTTTTTCCCTTATTGAAACACTGAGAGGAGTATTCTACACTCACTTGTTTCATTGTTTTCTTTTTCAACTTTCATCTAGTCTTTAATCCACTTATGCATTAATTCTATCGCCATCATTCCTGAATCACTCTTGCTAAATTATTGAAAGGAAATCTCAATACATTTTAAAGTAGAAAAATTTAAACAGATTTTTTTATTTTTTGAGTTTTTTTTTTATTTGACAGACAGAGATCACAAGTAGGCAGAGAGGCAGGCAGAGAGAGAGGAAGGGAAGCAGGCTCCCCGCTAAGCAGAGAGCCCGATGTGGGGATCGATCCCACGACCCTGGGATCATGACCTGAGCCGAAGACAGAGGCTTCAACCCACTGAGCCACCCAGGCGCCCCTACACAGATTTTTTTTAAACAACAGATTTTATTTATTTGTTTTAGAGGGGGAAAAAGCGAGCAAGCACCCACATGCCTGCAAGAGCAGGGGGAGGGGCCAACAGGAGGGAGAGGAAGAGAATCTCAAGTAGACTCTGCACTGAGTGGGGAGCCAAATTCAGGGCTCATCTCAGGACAATGAGATCATGACCTAAGCCAAAACCAAGAGTGAGATACTGAACCAACGGAGCCATCCAGGTGCCCCATGCAAACCACAAGAAAGAAACCATAGCCTCAACAATTACATTAAACTCTCCTAAACTTCCCTTTGTAGTCTTCAACACTTGGCTCTTCAGGTTTACGTGGAACTTATATTCAAAACTGA
Source organism: Taxidea taxus jeffersonii (assembly GCA_003697995.1). Taxonomy (NCBI): domain Eukaryota; kingdom Metazoa; phylum Chordata; class Mammalia; order Carnivora; family Mustelidae; genus Taxidea; species Taxidea taxus. Next base: position 38,231 of record RCUC01163040.1, on the reverse strand, counting down.
GTTTAGTGCTTCTACTGTGAATGTTTGACACCTTGATTCACTTCTAAGTTGAATTGTATCTAAAGAAACTTGCTTTATCTCCATTTACAATCTCAACTTTGGTTTTACCTTTGCTGAGCCATGTGAGTTGCATGGGGGAAGGTGTTGAGGAGAACCACAGCTCACAGTGTTCTACAAATGCCCATGTAGGAAGGCACAGAAAAAAGTTCTTAACAAAAGAGCTATAAGGAGCTAAATTTTTTTTTCTCTTTTTCTATGATTCAAGTAGAACCCAAAGTAGAACCCATTTCTCTCTCAAGTAAGCCATAGGTGAAGATACATACATATATATATATATATATATATATATATATATATATACACACACACATATATAAACTGAGCCTTGATCACTCTTATTGAATATGATCTGCATTGCTGTTTCCAGCCCGACACTCAGTCTCCCCACATCTGCTACAGTTCAAGTCAGATGGGCCTAGTGAGTTGGGGTAGATAATGATACCATTCAATTTCCAAAACTATTCCAATCTTCAAAACAATTTCCTCGCTAGTTTTTACTGATCAATAAATGTCAAATTAAATTTTAATCCCTTATGGAAACCAATTTTCTTTTCACTCAATCATTTCTCTTTCACATTCAAAATCATAAGCTTACACGTATTTACTAAAATGGATTACAATTTGTTAATAAACCAGGAGCCGCATGAGGGAAAACAGAAAAGAGATATTGTCCCTAATTTACTGATATTCCCAAAGACTTCCATTTCCTGTTATTTTTCTTTAAGACAATACTTTCAAAAGTTTTAAGTATTTTGTTCCCACTTGTATCTTCTGTAGTTAATTAAATTCTGAGCTCATAATGTTGAATTGGTCCAAATCTCCATTTGATCCATGTCTCAAATCTTTCATAGGGGAGCACCTGGGTGGCTCCTTGGGTTAAAGCCTCTGCCTTCGGTTCAGGTCATGATCTCAGGGTCCTGAAATCTAGCCCCACATCAGGCTCTCTGCTGAGCAGGGAGCCTGCTTTATCCTCCCTCTCTGCCTGCCTCTCTACCTACTTGTGATCTCTGTCTGCTGAATAAGTAAGTAAAATATTAAAAAAAAATATTCCATAGGTATTTCATAATCATGATTAACTTTTTAGGTTAGGTCTTGGGCCAAGAAAGCAGTGAGAAAAATATATGGACAATAAAATGTAACAAATGATATAATTTAAAATATCAATTCCAGAATACCATTGAGAAGTTTCTATATTTATTATTCAGGTTTGAAACTTCAGTTTTAGACAAATGTGTTTGAATTCTCAAGGGGATATGTAAGTTGTCTAACACTGAAGATTAGTGAATGGTAAAAAGCTTACCAAGAATACTTGGTATTTTCAAGTAATTAAAGTTGAGAATTGTGAGGTAACTCTAGATTCATGAGAAGTAATATTAATGAAACAAAACAAAATAAAACAACCAACAACAAACAAAACAACAACAACAACAACAACAAACTCTTCTTCCAAGGTCTCCATTCATGAAAATCAAGCTAGGAGTTCATTTAACACTTGCTCTAGCTTTATAATACAACCAACAATCCAAATAAAAGGCCATTCTTTAGGCATCCAAACATTTATTATTCAACATTTTAGTAATGGTAAAAGTAGAAATGGGGTCTTGATCATTGATTATTGACTCAATTGGTGAGTGTGTGGATGTGCGTGAATGTTCAAGCATTTTATCTTACTATCCCCTTGAATACTGGAATTTTTAAAGAAGTATATGAAAAGTATAGGGTAACAAAAATTCAATCAACTTGTTCCATTATAACTAAATCGCAGTGATAAATTGTAATACATGTTTACAATCATGTTGGTCTTCCTTTCCTTTCACGTTTTCCCACCCAATGGCTTCATTGGGCTATGGGAGACTTTGCACAATGGGCTGCAACTAGACATGATGTTTGCCACATGGAAACAAACATTTATTTATTTATTTAAAAGATTTTATTTATTTATTTGACAGAGATCACAAGTAGGCAAGAGAGGCAGGCAGGGAGGGAGAGGGGGAAGCAGGCTCCCCATGGAGCAGAGAGCCGGATGTGGGGCTGGATCCCAGGACCCTGAGATAATGACCCGAGCTGAAAGCAGAGGCTTTAACCCACTGAGCCACCCAGGCGCCCTGGAAACAAACACTTAAATGCTGTATCTGACTTGGAAGGAGTCCTCTTGCTCTACCCCTCAACCATGAGAACAGCATGATGCAGAGACATCTCTTCCAGCCTGGATTCTGAAGTGCTAGACCATGTGGTTTCAGTCTTGAAAGCCCACAGAGCTCAGGACAACTGTGGCTCATTCATGACCCTCATGAAGCTCGAGCAACATATAAGCATTTGAAAGCAACCAAGATGTTCTTAAGTAGATGAATTAAATGAACTGGGGTTCATCCAGATAATGGAATGTTATTCAGTATTAAAAAGAAATGAAGTATTAAGCTGACAAAAGATATGGAGGAATCACAAATGCATATTATTAAGTGAAGGAATCCAATCCAAAAAAAGCAACATAATGTATGATTCCAACTAGATGTCATTCTGGAAAAAGTAAATCTGCGGAGACAGTACAAGATCAGTGATTTTCAGGGGCTGTAGTGGAGGAGAGATGAATAGGCAGAGAACAGTGAAAATACTCTGCATGATATTGTAATTATAAATATATCACACTATTCGTTTGTCCCAACCCCTAGAATGTCCATAGCCAAGAATGAACCCTAATGTAAACAACAGACTTTGGCTGAACGTGATGTGCCAATGTAGGTTCATTAACTATAACAAATGCCCCATTCTGGTGATCCCGGGATGTTGATAATGAGCTGTGCATGTAGGCAGAAGCAGAGGATATTCTGTAACTTCCTCCTAATTTTGCTGTCAACCTAAAACTGCTCTAAAAAAAGTCTTTAAAAAAAATAAGCAATTTGGGGCGCCTGGGTGGCTCAGTGGGTTAAGCCGCTGCCTTCGGCTCAGGTCATGATCTCAGGGTCCTGGGATGGAGCCCCGCATCGAGCTCTCTGCACAGAGGGGAGCCTGCTTCCTCCTTTCTCTCTCTCTGTCTGCCTCTCTGCCTACTTGTGATCTCTGTCTGTCAAATAAATAAATAAAATCTTTAAAAAATAAGCAATTTTTCCCTTTTTAAAAAAGATTTATTTATTTATTTATTTGACAGAGAATGAGAGAGAGAGAGAGGAGAACAACAGGGGAAGCAGTAGAAGAAGAGGGAAAAGCAGGCTCCCTGCTCAGCAGGGAGCCTGATATGGGGCTCCATCCCAGGATTCTAGGATCATGACCTGAGCCGAAGGCAGATGCTTTACCGACTGAGCCACCCAGGTGCTGCATAAGCATTTGTTCTTACAAGAATGAGAATTTTGGGGGCGCCTGGGTGGCTCAGTGGGTTAAAGCCTCTGCCTTCGGCTCAGGTCATGATCCCAGCGTCCTGGGATCGAGTCCCACATCGGGCTCCTTGCTTGGCAGGAAGCCTGCTTCTCCCTCTGCCTCTGCCTGCCACTCTGTCTGCCTGTGCTCACTCTCTCTCTCTCTAACAAATAAATAAAAATAAAAAAAAAAGAAATGTTTTTCCAATAGGTAGGTAATACACAGTATCTTATTTTTAGATTTATATATGCTTTGTCAGCTTTTCTGCTTGTTAATATGTATTCTTTGTTGTCATTTTAATGTGCATGATTTCCTTCTCTCATCATATTTCATTTCAAAAGTCTAAGCCAGCTTAATTTTATTTTAGTAGGGAAACACAGATATGAGCAGACAACACACATAATTTTAAGTAACAGGAAACTAGTTTAACATGGTACGACATTACCTTGGCCTATATAATCCCGGTTCTTTCTACATTAAGATAACTGTATATACACAGTGTAATTTAAAAAGAGAATCAGTGCTAAAAAATTAGTAATGAAAGTTTAAACAGTAAGTTTCTGACAACAGAAACAACTAAAAACCTATCGTCCTAGGTTCTACATAATACTGCACCACTGAAGTTCCTTTCTGAAGGTGTGTTTCCTAGAACAATAATCCACAGCTCTTTGGAGTAGGAACACCAGGTATCTGTGTTATGGAACATAGAGGGCGCTCTTTGCAAAGATATGGTCAACCAACCACAACACACACCGTGAAATTTTCCATAGAAAACAGAATAATGTGAAACCTCATTTCCAAGACATGAATTGATAGCTAAAATATGTGATAAAATATGATTGAAGTCAGTATTTTTGGAAGGAAATTGTGATGGAAATTACCTTTTGTTTCTTTTAATAAAGATTTTCATGGGAAAAAAAAAAAAGGACTTTTGCTATCCAAAACAAGAGTACCTTTAAAAAGATGGAAGAAATATAACTTATATTTTGTTACTTTTGCTTTATGTTGTGCCCACTAGCATGACTCGGGGATTTATTTAACATGTCAAACTTTGTCCCAGTCCTCAAATTTAAATTGTATAATTATTGACAGAGAAATGTATATTAGTCTCAAGGCATTTACTTTTAAAATCATTTCATTTTAGTTGAAAGTTTTAATTTAATATGTTAGGTGACAGAAAGCAGGCAAAACCTAATTGGTAAGGTAGGTATCGTGGTAATTCATGACAACATAATTGTCCCCAAAATTCATTACACATATAAAACAAAGAAACATTTGGTGGATGACAGGTACTGAAGACAAACAACATACTAAAGTAATTGAACATATAATCTGAATTTGCACCACCTGGTTGGCTGTGAATTAAGCTGACATGAGTAACAGTGTTCCCTAAGAATATGCACTGTCAATTAGTATCTGAATGTCGGTTTTAAAGTGGATTAACATTGTTAAAACATGATGAGAGAAGACAATTTAGGTGATACAAACTTCACTTAACACTTCATGAAGCAGACAGTCTCCGTGCAGAGAACTGCAAACTAGAGTGGAATGCTGGAAGCTTTTATGGGATGAAGAATTAAGCACAAGGAAGAGAAAAACAGAATATGTCTGATTGGCTGGGGCCACACCTTCAACTTGTTTGGGGTAAGAATGACCAGAGTTAGCTTGGCATTTGGGAATTGGCTTGCTGGTTATACTGTGTGTTTGCTCAAGCGGAACATTTACAGGGACACAGAAGTTATCTAAGTCCTGCTTGAGATATGGCATGCTGGGTAGGAACAGCTCCATCTTGGAACTAGAAAGTTATTTTAACAGTTGCCCACCCCCTGCCCCGTTTTGATCTCCTTTTTAAAAAGACATTTATTTATTTTGTAGGAGAGAGGGAGAGGGAAAAGTAGACTCCACGATGAGGTCAGAGCCCAAAGCAAGGCTGTCTCAGGACCCTGAGATCATGATCTGAACTGAAACCAAGAGCTGGATTCTTAACCAACTAAGCCACCCAGATGCCCCTTTTTAAAATCATTCTTGAATATTCAAGAGGTTTGATCAAAATGTAAGTCTTAGTGTGACTCTCAGAAACCACAGCCTTTACAGATCTCAGTGTACTGTTCTCAGGAGAAAATGTCAGACTTGTATTATTGGACCTGGTTACGTTCTTTTTCCCTTTGTCATTCCAGTTGAAGAGAGACCCTTTGTTGGTTGGTTAATGGATACCAACATGAATTTAAGACATTTGAGAGAAAGCAGCATATCAAGGACACAGTTAAAATTCTTAGCCACAAAACAATGCCTATGATTTGAAGAGTGCTCCTGAGTCAGGGCCCCCATAACCCAAACTAGCTAGAATCAAATAAATCAGGTAATCCCAAAGAAGGGGATGCTTCTTTAAGCCAGTGGCTTAAAGTATTTCTTTATGTATTTCATGTAACTATGTTGCCACTTCCCCAGAAGTGTTTATCCAGTCAGGTTGTTCTACAGAAAACTAGACCCTGGAAATCAGGGAGAAATCTGTCTTGGGCAGAAAGGATCACTAACATCACGACAAAGCCAACGGTCAAATGAAGGTTGAATCATTCTTCTTTGCAATGGCCTAAGATACATGAACAATGGCATTATCACTTCAGGCCAGGTCAAGGAAAAAGATGGCCAAAGAATCATAAAGATCTTCATGGTCAAAGAACTAGGAAAAAGATGGTCAGAGAGGGAAGGAGGAATGGAAAGAACATTCTTGATCCCACATCTTGAGAGCTAACAGTCTACCTCAGTGTTGGCTATTTTTCTTCCTAGTCAATTTAGTTCTGAGTCTCCTGCACTTATATAGGACTAGATGTCAAATGAAGCCTTATTGTAAAATATGCACCCAAGGTTCAACACCTTGTAGTTTGATAACACTGTCGGCAATCGAGAGTTCTTGGTAGGATCCATTCCAATAATCTCACTTTTGCAAGAGCATCAGAGTAAAACAATAACTGTCTACATATAACAAAAGACTTAAAAATGCCCATTGCTAAAGATCGTATGAGAGTTCATTATAATGGAATCGGCAAGGAAATTTTGGTTATTTCTGTGACATAAAGCATTTTAAGATAGTAATTGGAATTATGACTTCTAACATTACACCGAGATATGTCAGATTTTTAAGACATGCATATAATTTCTGGAATACTTCTATTAATAACATATACCCATACAGATATAAGCTTAAGAACATTTAGTATTGCTTCTGATTTGACAATGCTTCCACTGAAATTTAACATGCCAAATAAGCCTAATTGGCTTAACATTTTTATTTTTACATGAAGACGGAACAAATCATTTGAGATGTTCTAGAGACTGTCTGGAAAACTCTAAAGTTTGTTCAGAGTAAGAAGACTGCATTCAGAATTTGAATTTTGGGAAGTCAAAAATATGCATTTAACCAAAGTGACAAAGAATGCAAAGGCAAATACAGAAATGTTCCATGGTTTAAAAAAAAATAGTTCTTTCATTATTTAGAAGGCTATGTTTTCTTAGGTAATCAAAGATAAAGATGATGTGAAGTACAGCAAATTATTTTGGTGAGACATAAAACCCTTGCTCTACAGGCAAATTACTTAAAAGGTAAAATAAATCCTTTGTTTACAATTTCTTGTTAAGAACAGGTCAGTAATCTAAAAAACCAAACCAAACCAAAACAAAAAACCTTTGTCATTTTAACAAAGAAAAACCAAATTCTTTGATATTAAAACTCATTTTATATTTTATTTAAAAAATAAATCAATTCCAATCTTAGGCAGCTTGACCACATATAAAAATCCATTCTCATGATTCATTTTCCATAAACCTACATTTTAAAATATTTATTCATATTTTATCCTACTTTTTCATTTTTATCATTCAGAAAAAAAATCAGTTATTTTATTTTAGGACAAAATTACTCTTCTTTTCCCTTAACAAAACACAGCTCTATACCTGATATATACATATATTTTTTACAAAGAACACATGGTACTTTCTATAAAGATATTTCTCTTATCATTTCTAATAATTTTAATTATATATATTGATTAGCTTTCTTAACTCTTAGAATCCTTAATTTCTAGGGAAAACTTAAAAGGAAGTAGTTGTGGACTGGCTAGTTTAAAAATACCTTTCATGGGGCACCTGGGTGGCTCAGTGGGTTGGGCCTCTGCCTTTGGTTGGGTCATGATCTCGGGGTCCTGGGATCGAGCCCCGCATCGGGCTCTCTGCTCGGCTGGAGGCCTGCTTCCTCCTCTCTCTCTGCCTGCTTCTCTGCCTACTTGTCATCTCTGTCTCTCTCTCTCTCTCTCTCTGCCAAATTAAAAAACAAATCTTTAAAAAAATAAAATAAAAAATAAAAATACCTTTCATAGTTTCTAGAAGTATATTCCTCATCACAGTAAATTTTTCAGTGTGGCACAAAACATGTATACTTATAGACCCTAAAGCCACAGTGGATAAATTACTGAAACTTATGTTTCAGTAATTAATGTTTCATGTTTTAATCTTATTTGAAAATGATCTAGTTGAAGAGCCACCATTCAGCATTATCTATCTATTGATCTACTGGTCTTTTATACGTGTATTTAAACAAAATAGAACTTGTGGATTCAAGAGCTGCACACAAGGGAGTGGAGCTCAAATCTAGAGTGACTTACCCAGAGTTGTGGGTGATGACAGGGCCAGCGAACTCAAAGTTCTCAGCAGGCGTCTCCCAGGTGCATCTTATTGTTCTATAGGTCTTTAGTAATCAGCTTTGGACCCCATCCTCGTCACCAAAAACTGTTGAAATATGATCACAGGACACATTTAGGATGGAAGGTTTAGTTAACACTTCATGAAGCAGGCAGTCTTCATTTAGGGAACTGCCAAATAGGCAGAAGCAAAAGGCTTTTATAAAATAAAAAATAAAAAACAAGGAAGAGAAAAATAGGAAATAACTGATTGACTGGGGCCATACAGTCAACCCTGTTTAGGGTGAGAAGGCCCAGAGTTGGCTTGGCACTGGGGATGAGTTGACTGGATTTACTGTGCTTCTGGTCAAGCAGAGTATTTACGGGGACTCAGAAGTTACTTGTTTCAATTTCCTGCTGCAGCACGCTGGGCAGAAGCAGCACCATCTTGGACCCAGAAAGTTATTTCAACACCAGGTAACCATTTTCAATAGCTTCTGGTTTACCTCTTAAGGTTGGTTGGTTTGTTTTTCAAATTCATAAGTATAGCCTTACCTCCTCCTTTATTAAACCTAGATTTTGCATTGTTCTGATTTCTTAAAATGTGTCCATACTAGTTCAGGTCATAGAGATATTCATCAATCCTGAAGCTGCTTATTACTCTGTAGTACACCTTTGTGTTTTCTCCAACCTCACATAGTTAAATATTGCGGTTATTTCCTATACATTTCTATTACAAAATTACTGCAATGAAAACCCTTGTGTATATAGTTTTGTCTTATTGAATGTTTTTCTCCCTTGTAAACAGCTAGAAATTGTATTGTTGACTGCAAATGCGTAGGCAGTTTTGTTATTATCGCAAAATTTCCCTCTTTAATGTTATAACATTTCATATTCCATCAAAGATATAGGAGACTGATCTTTTGTTTACAAATTTATTTCTTTTTCTTTTAACCATTGCTATGATAGAAGAGTGTCCAGAGTTTGGTAGCTATTAAAAGGGTGGTTCTCATTCTAAAAATCTTCACTGTGTATTTCCAAACCTTTCCCAACAACATGAAAATCAAATTGTACGTTATGTTTTATTTAAGGGTTTTTAGAACCATATTAGAAAGAGAATGAACTTCTTAGAAGCACATTTCAAAATATTTCTTTAATTATCAAATGATATTTTAAAAATCATCTACCAATGAGTATTTTCTCCCACTACGTAGGAATTCAATGAAAAACCTTGGCATTACAGTATACAAGTCACTGTATCTTTGATCATATATATAAAGAGATAATAATAATTAGGAGCTATTTGTAGAACCTCGATTTGAATATAAACTTGAAAATGAGAAAAGATAAATCTACCATAAGCACACAACCCCCTTTGGCTTTTGTCAGAAATGACCAAGGAGACACATGTCCCAAGATACTGCTGTTTAAGAAATGCATTATCCACTGCATGCTGAATGATCAAGAGTAAACAGGTAGGGCGTACATCAAGAAGCCTTTGCATCCGGATGCTAACAGAGTGTGTAGCACTAAATTCCAAAGTAAACTAATGACCTGCTAAGCAGTGGTGCCTTCAAACTTCCTTAATGTCTCTGAAATGAGGGCTGAGCGCATTTTTGACATCCATCTCCTTGAACATATACCTCTTGGTTGTTCTACTGAATTATAACAGGAGAGACAAGATCATTAATAATGATATCCTAGCTGCTGACAGCCTGCCATGATTTAACCAATACTCACAACAGTATAAGCTTGCTGCTCTGGTCACAGACAAACACGGAATAAATATTTATCCGAGTGCACTGGATAGGTCTTTCATTACAACGCTGGTTAAAGAACTAGCTCATATTTCATTGCATTCATTTTTCTAGTATTTCCAGTATTTTATTGTTGAGAAAACTTTCTAGGCCCAAGACGGAGCTGTTCCTGACTGGGATGTCACATCAGCAAACTGAAACAGATAACCTTCATGTCCCTGGAAATGGTCCACTTGACCAGAGATAATAAGTCCTGTCAGCTAATCCTCACACAACCCTGGGCCTTCTCACCCCAATAAGGTTGGCCAGGTGGCCTCATCCAATTGTATATTTTCTATTTTTCTCCTCCTGTTATCATATAAAAGTTTCTTGCTTTCTGGGGTGCGTGGGTGACTCAGTTGGTTAAACATCTAACTCTTGATTTCTGTTCAGGTCATGATCTCAGGGCTTGAGATCCAGCCTGGTAGTGGGGCCCAGAGTCAGGCTCTGCACTCAGCAGGGAGTCTGCTTGAGATTCTCTCTCTCCCTCTCGCTCTGCCCCCACACCCCCAACTTGCATGTTCTCTCTCTTTCTTGTTCCCTTTCTCTCTCTCTCACAAATAAATCTTTTTTTTAAATTTTTATATTTTTTAGAGATTTTTATTTATTTATTTGACAGAGAGATACAGAGAAAGCACAGGTAGAAGAGCAGGCAGAGGGAGAGGGAGAAGCAGGCTCCCCGCTGAGCAGGGAACCCGATGAGGGGCTCGGTCCCAGGAACCTAGGATCATGACCTGAGCAGAAGGCAGCTGCTTAACCGACTGAGCCACCCAGGCCCCAATAAATCTTTTTTAAAAAAGTTTCTTACTTCTGCTCCATTCTTTTATGAATGGGAATTGTCTAATTAATGAAGCATTAAATGAAGTTTGTTTTTATCACCTAAACTGTCTTCTTTAATCATTTTAACAGTGGGGGATAGGGAATTGGGAATGGCTGAAGGAAAGGGAGACAGAAATATGACTTTCCTGAGTAAACACGTGAACCTGTCCATATCATATAATGTTGGCTTCTGAGCCAGGTTTTATATACAAAAAATAAGATTAAGTCAAAAAGAATGAAAATGTGAATCCTAAACATGAGTACAAACAAAAATGGAGGAACACTGCTCTCTATAAAATATAAACCGCACAGGAAACAATATAAATTTGAGCAGAGTGTACTAACGTACAAATTTAGTAGAACCTATTCTAAGGAAAAAAAAAATAACTGAAATAAAAAATTGAATTTCCCTTAGTTAATAGTAGTATTGAAATGCTCTAGTAATTCTGTATCTCTGTATAAATTTCAGAATTGAGCAAATGACTAAATATATTTCAAGCCAGGATTGTCTCTGTGAGTCAAGGTCAGAGTATGGAAGAAATGGTGAAGATTAGGAGAAAACTCTGCAGTGCTGGATTTGAACTGGAAGTTTCCATATAATCATATATATATACATATATATATATATATATATTCCCTAGCTCATTCAGTTAAGTTGCCTGGAAGCAGAACACTTCAGTACAATAAGCACAATAAGCTTTCAGATCTTTGTTTCTAAATACCATTCTCCACTTAAGGAAACCAGAGCCACATGGACAAATGGCTGATGCAGGTGCAGGACAGACAGTGCACAGTCAGCCTGAAACACCCAGTTGTCCAAGAAAGGAAGCAGGAAGGAAAAAAGGAAGGGATACATTAATTGTACTTATCAGGAGGAGACATTCTTCTTGGCCAAATTTAGACAAGAAAAGGCACTGAAAAGAAATCTTACAATGGATTAAAATATACGATTGTAAAAGAATCCATAAATTTATAAAAATACTCACAAAAAAATAAAGGAAAAGGGTAAAAAAAGGAGAAAACAAGATGGAGAGAGAAGGCTCTTCTTTACAGAAAAATGTGAGAAGGAATGAAGGTTAAAAAAGCAAACAACTAAACAAAACACGCTTTACGGCCATGACTATAAATGATTCTGGCAAGTTCCATCAAAAGGTACTGAATTTTGGCGGAGGGGCGGATGATGATTAAGTGACAAAATATTCACATCAGCTTCATGTATTGTTTCATTAACTATTTGTTAATAAAAAAGACAAAAGAGAACTTTTTACAGGAGGATTCTGACAGTCACCATCTTAATTACCGGGACAGACTGATATAATGCATCATCTAAGGTAAAAATAACAGAAAATATACAAGCTGCCACTGACAAATTAATTGCCTCTACATGTCCAACCTAAGTCTAATCATAAGAAAATCATTAGCAAATCTACATTGTGAAATAGTGGTGATAACTACACCAATTTGTTAATGTTCATTCTACAATTATTTCTTAAGCACCCACTATGTGGCAATTACTGGTCTAGGCAGAGAACTTACAGAAAGGACATATATCTTTTCAGCTTTGCACTTTACTTCAAAAAGTGGGCAGGATAAAACACTGGTAAGAATAATCTTTAGAATGTGTGCTGACAGAAGATCCTTCTGGTGAAATATTTAAACAGGATCCAAGAGAAGTGAATGGGGCCATGTGAACCTTGTCGGGAAAATGCTTGGCATAACTGAGGAGTAACAAGCAAGCTGGTTAAAATAACTGCAGTGGGTTGAGGAAGGAGGAAAGTAGTAAAGAATGAAGTTGCAAGGAACCATTTTATGTGACACAATTCATTTAAAACAAGGTAGGGTATTAGGATTTTATTCTAAGTATAATGGGAAACAATTAGGAAGAAACATGCCTGCCCACAAGACATGGGTATCTTGTAGATAAAGATTATTTGCTTGGTAATTTTTATCTTATTTATTAAGAAGAGAAAATTAAGATATAGTTTACATCTCTTAAAACATTTACTTTATGTAGATTTATGGGAAACACCTCAAGAGTCAACTCTGGCTTTTCTGCCATTATTATTAAAGAACCACAAAAGAGTCTGAAGAGTTCTTAAATGGGATCATTGTGTCAGAAATACAGATGTAAGCTAGGGTACACTAACATGAGAGTTTTTAGAATAATACAGTGAAACCTCTCAAGAAGTCCCTTGTTGCTTCATCTTATCACATACACACAGTATCTGAAATGGTGAGAAATTTCAGCTGAGTCATTGTTTTCACTATCAGTCCAATTTAAGGTATTAAAAAAGAAAAGCTTCCAAATTATGTCACAGTGGAGAAAGAGTGTATGACAGCCTTGAATGAAATATAATAAATAGCCACTAGTGTTTGAGGGGGCGTGGGAGGCAGGTCATTTCAAGGCCATAGTCTACCAAGCACCTCATTTGCTAGTGCTGGCGATCTGGGAGCTGCTGGCAGGGGAGGAATAGAAAAATCTCTGAAAATGCTTAATTTCATTTTCAATTTAAGTAGTCGGAGCCTACTCAAAGACATAGTCCCTAGAGTAAAATTTTGCAGCTGAGAAATTCTTTCAAATATTTCCCATTCTGCTGCTAACATTCCTTAAAGCAAGAAAAAGGCAGTTTGGTTCAGTTCTTGTTTTAGTCATATCTGAGGGAAGAAAATCCCGTGGATGTTCCCTCTTGTCTGTCTTTACTAATGTCTCTATCACTGTTCTTAACGGTGCTCTCTATACCAGATGGACGTGCCAGTCCATTTAGGAGATTTTCTCGGGGCTAATGTTGCCCTAGATCCTCTTGTGGAATGTTGCTGAAGTCAATGGTAACTATGTGACTGGATCAAGGTAGAAAATATGGCCCCAGGAGTTTACTATGAATTTAAATTCTTTGAAAGAAAATAACAAAAGGTCAGAGGAATGAGGAAAAGTGTGGTGAAATGGCCTCAGCTGAAAACTGGAAGCAAATGAGGGATACTGCACAGAGACATATGGGAATATATGACCCTACTTGTGAAGATCCAGACAAGGTAACAAATGTAGTCACATTTAAAAATAAGACTGGTGTTCAACCAGAACCAAAGCAAGAAGAAACAGAAAATCTGAACAGACCAATTAGCAGAAGTGAAATTGAATCAGTAAACAAAAAACTCCCAACCAACAAAAGTCCCGGACCAGAAAGCTTCACAGGTGAATTCTACCAAACATTTAGAGAAGAGTTAATACCAATTCTTTTCAATCTACTCCAAAAAAACAGAAGAGAAAGGAAATCTTTCAAATTCATTCTATGAGGCCAGCATTACCTGATGCCAAGGCCAGATAAAGACATTACAAAAAACAAGAGAATTAAAGGTCAATATCTGTGATGAACATAAATGCAAAAATTCTCAAAATAATACTAGCAAACCAAAAATATATTAAAAAAGTCATTTGCCATGATCAAGTGGGATTTATTCCTAGGATGCAAAGATGGTTTAACATTCACATATCAATTGATGTTATACATCAATAAGAGAAAGGATAGAAACCATGTGATCATTTCAATAAATAAATATTTGACAAAGTACAACATCCATTCATAATAAAAACCCTCAACAAAGCAGGGAGAGAGAAAAAAAAAACCTCAACATCATAAAGGGCATATACAAAACAAACAAATCAAAACAAAAACAAAAACAAAACAAACCCACACTTATTAATATCATCTTCAGTGAGGAAAAACTGGGAGCTTTTCCCCTAAGGTCAAGAACAAGACAAGGATATCCATTCTCACCACTGTTATTTCACCTATTAATGGAAGTTCCAGACACGGAAATAAAAAAAAACAAGGGGAAATAAAAGACATGCAAATTTGTAAGGAAGAAGTAAAATTTTCACTATTGATGACATTGCAGATGACATGATACTTTATATAGAAAATCCAAAAGACTCCACCAAAAAACGCTAGAACTGATAAATGAATTCAGTAAAGTTGCAGAATACAAAATCAATATACAGATATCCATTGCATTTTTATATACATCAGTAATGAAGCAGCAGGAAGAGAAATTAAGAAAACAATTTTGGGGTGCCTGGGTGGCTCAGTCATTTAAGGGTCCGACTCTTGATTTCAGCTCTGGTCATGATCCCAGGGTCGTGGGACCAAGCCCTAAACACTAACAGCATTTTTAACAGAACTAGAACAAATATGTTTAAAATTTAAAAACCCCTAATAGTCAGAGGAATCTTGAAAAAGAAAAACGAAACTGGAGATATCACAATTCCAGACTTCAAGTTGTACTAAAAAGCTATAGAAATTAAAACTGGCAAAAAACAAAAACAAAAACAAAACAATAAAACTTTTTTTTAACAGATCAATGGAGCAGAATAGAAAACCCAGAAATATACCCAAAATGGTATGGTCAACTAATCTTCAACAAAGGAGTCAAGAATTAGCAATGGGAAAAAGTCTTTTCAACAAATGGTGTTGGTAAAACTGCACAGCTACATACAAAAGAATGAACCTGGACCATTTTCTGACACCATACATAAAAATAAATTCAAAATGAATTAAAGACGTAAATGTTTGAGACCTGAAACCAAAAATATCCCAAAGAGAGCACAGGCAGCAATTTTTTGGACATTCTACATAGCATCAGTTTCCTAGATATATCTCCTGAGGCAAGTGAAATAAAAGCAAGAATAAACTACTGGAACTAGATCAAAATGAAAAGCTCCTTCACAGTGAAGGAAATAATCAACAAAACTAAAAGACAACCTACAGAATAGGAGAAGATATTTGCAAATGATATATATGATAAAGGATTAGTATTCAAAACATATAAAGAAGTGATACAACTCAACACCCAAAAATAAATAATCCAATTAAAAAGTATGCAGTGAACACACATTTTACTAAGTAAAATAAGTCAGTCAGGGAAAGATAAATATCATATGACTTCACTCATATGTGGGATTTAAGAAACAAAACATATGAACAAAGGGAAGAAAAGCAGGTGGGAGTCAAATCAAGAAATAGACTCTTAACTACAGAGAGCAAACTGGTGGTTAGCAGAAGGGAAGTGGGTAGAGGATGGGTAAAATAGGTGATGGGGATTAAGAGTGCTCTTGTGATGAGCACTGGGTTGCTGTAATGAAGTGCTGAATCACTATATTGTACACCTGAAATCAATACAACACTGAATATTAACAATGCTGGAGATAACATTTTTTTAAAAATAATAAAAAATTAAAAATAAACTAAGATTGGCATAGAACCACAAATACCATTATGGCCCCAAATAGGAGGTCCCTTAGGACATAAAATTTGAACAGATTCAACATGTAGATAAATAGTATGATTTTGAGTATATTTAATATCAGACTTGTGGTATAGCCAGATATTACATCTTTAAAGTTTTCATCAATATCTTATCTTAGATACAGAGAACAATAGACATTTGAATATTTTCCTGATCTTTTTCATTAATCAAATTCCCAACTAACCAAAGAAAGTTCTGAACTTTTCTTTTACTTGTACTAATTAGTAAAAGTTGCTGGGTTACAGATTTATCTTCTCATAAAGATAAATAACAATTTGCATACCAGCAGGTATATTTTGAGTTTATCTTGGTTATTGTGGGTGTTTTGATAGGTTTCTTACAACTCTTAGTTAAAAGTATATATAAAGTGCTCTTAATTCTCTGGTTAGCCCCTTTTCTAAAGGAAGGTTGTTTCCTCATTTGTGAAGTGTGAATTCTGCATACTGTGGTTGAATAAAATTACACTCATTTTAATAGTACAAAATCTTCAGGAGATAAATACGTTATAAAAAATTTCAACAATTATTAAATTTAGACTGTGAATGGAAGCTACCATTTATTTTACTCCTCAGGACAGAGAATTGATTACCAGGAAATAAATAAGCAAAAATCAAACAAAAAAATAACAACTAAAACTTGCTGTCTTCATCCTATTTTATCACAAAATTGAAGAGTAGTAGACATGATTTTCATATAGGACTAGGTAATAGGACACTACAGTTTTTCCATACCTCAATTACTCAGTCTAGAAATGTGTAGTTCATGGCCTCTGAGATTTTATCCATAACTCATCACATCCCCAATCCAATTTTCTTGACCAAACATACTTCAAGAGTGCCCCATATCCCTGATTTCCAATTGGCATTAAAGTGAATCACGGACTGAACCTCATCACCAGCTAACCTCAAAATTGCCCATGGGAATATGGTTTTACAGGCATAAACAGGGTTCCCTGTTCAAAAGCTGTTTCCCCACCATTTGACAGTGTGCCTAAAATGCCACTTTACAATTCATTCCTTGAAGGCTGAATTATTTTCACTCTCCAAAGAATTCTCTATTAAAATGAAGATATGGCTAGGAGCTTAAACACCCAAGGTTAACTTCTAAAAATCAACAAATATTTTTGGAGACTGAAGCAAGATATGAAAAGGAGGAAATAAGGAATATGGCCTGAACTAACAAATGGGCTGCTAAGGTACAGGAGAATGGAGAGAGCAACGGAAGGGAGGCTGGAAGGACCCCAAAGATACTTCATCTACTTCGTAAGATAGCACACTGAAAAGGAAGAACTGAAATTAATGGAAGAAACCCATTAATAGTTTCAAATAAATATCTTATGGCAGTGTTTGAAAAAAAAAAAAAAAGAAGAAGAAAAGGTTTCTTTCAGAAAATTTGTTCCTGAGATCAACTAGGCAAAAAATCATTCTTGTACAAGGAAGCTTGAGAAACCCTCACACTGTATCTCCTTCTTTAAGCTTCATGATGGATATGATTATGTCAAGGGTTCTGAGGAGTTTGTAGTAAAAATGGGTGTCTGTGTTTAACTCAGCTTTCTTAAATTTGCATACCACAAACTTTTTTCTTTAACAGATGCATACATAGAAAACTGACACCACGCAAATACCAGTATCATCATGATAAGCATCTGATGTGTACTAGGGAGTAACTTGCTTGGGAATGAATCAAAAGGACTATACTTAAGTTCTGGTTTCATTAGAATATGCATTTATGACTTCTCTAAGCTTTAGTTGCTGTGTCAATTAATGGGAAAATAAGTTTTTCTTTAGACATCTCTCAGATGATTATTATAAGGACTCAAGAAAGTACTTAATAAACTAGAATATAGAGAGGGGCATTTTGACTGCATACTTGGCACCCACCTATTCTGAAGACAATCAGGACACCATTAAGCCCAACCAACAGACCTTAGTGGTGCTGAAGTTCCAAATGAAACAGTTCCCACCAGAACAAATTCCTGAATCAAAATAAATTAATCTAGTAAGCATAACACCTGGGTAACAGAAAACCTCTTTCTTGGTCATCCCAGGCAATGCTTCTTACCACAGTAATGGTGTTTCATTATTCCCGAAGGGACAAATTTATTTAATAAATAAATAGATATCAATGGCTTATTGTCTTAGAGTGAAAACACTGCATTTTTTTCTCTTTAAGAGACTGTCTTTGCTTCTCTTTAAGAGACTTTCTTTGCTTCATAAATCACTGAAAAAGGGAAGCAAGAAATTAATAATTCCTGTAAGTGAAAGTTGGAATAGATACATGGACTAGAGTCCATATTGCATTGATAGTGTAACAGATTTGTAATATTAATTTACATTTACTTTAATCACCTGACATTGAGACTGAGGAATCAGAAAGAAAGTAAGAAGTGATAGATTTTCTTGTGGAATGGTACAGATTTCCTGAGGGCAGGGAAACAAGTGTCATAGGACAGATTTACAGAGAGATGTATGATACAGCTTGAGCATGGGAGAGCCAACTCAGTAATGGATGGACAGTTCCCTGGAATATTCTCCTTGTGAAAGCCAAGCTTTTGAGATGCCTTCTTTTGTGTAGTGTAAAAGAAAGTTCATGTAGACTGAAATTTAAATTATGTTCTTCCATATCATAATCCCTTAGGTCATAATAAAGTTGATGCTTAATGAGTAAACACTAGATTTTTCTAGTGGAAACATCTGGATCAAGAGGACTGAGGATATGTTCCAGCTCTTCAGAAGAAAAGAGATTTTAATACCTATATTGTATTACGGCTTAAAATAACCCATAGAATACAGTCAGTGGAGAGGAATTTGATATTAGAAGCAAGAGAGATAGCATAGGGAGAAAGAGACTTTTTTGATTGCTCTACAGTTTGGAGAAGGCTATTCTTTAAGAAGAGAAAAACAGGATGCCAAGTATCATTTAATTTGTATTGCCATAACATGATACAGGGGAAAATGCAACAATTTTTGATACATGGAAAAGAGTATGCTGTGCACTATAAACTTGGAAAATTTTATTTCTCTTGGAAATAAAGGAAAAGAGGTAGTAATGACAAATGTTACTGTTGTTGATTGACTAAAACAAAATGACATTGAGAAAAAAATATCTGAAATAAAGAAGTATAGCATATTAAAAGCAAGCATAAGATTAATGCTAGATTAAAAGATGCAAACTCATAAAATATTTTTTGATTTATTAGTGATCAGAGAGGAAAACGGATCTATATAAAATTGAACTATAAATTATCATGAGAAACTACAGAGCAATATCATTTATGAATACAGATGCAGAAGTTCTCAACAACACAACAGCAAAACAATTCCGGCAACATATAAAAATGATTATACATTGTGATGAAATAGGATTTGTCCCAGGAATGTTAAGTGAGTTTAACATCTGAAAATCAATCATTTAAATAAACCATCTTAATACAATAAAGGACAAAAAACATGTGATAACTTTAAGATATACAAGAAAAACATTTGACAAAATCCAACACCTTTTTGTGATAAAAGGATAAGTAAACTAGCAACAGAAGGGCATTTCGTCCACCTGATATATGGCACCTAAGAAGAGTCCATCTAAGATAAGGAACAGGATGTCTATTCCCTCTACTTTTATTCAACATTTCACTGGAGTTCTACCCAGGGCAATTAGACAAGAATATAGTTTAGAAGCATCCATATTGCAAAGAAATAAATAGAATTATCTTTACTTGCAGATGACATGATCTCATATGTAGAAAATACTAAGGGACACACTATCAAACTATTAAATGAATTCACAAGATTCCCATGCGAAGTTCAATATAAAAATATTTTTATTTATATGCACTAGCAATGAATAAACCAAAAATAAACTTAAGAAAGCAAACCATAAGAGACTTTTAACTATAGGAAATAAACTGTGGGTTGTTGGAGGGGAGATGGATGAGAGGATGGGGTAACTGGGTTGATGGGCAATAAGGAAGGCACTTGATGTAATGACCACTAGGTTTAATATGCAACTAATGAATCACTAAATTCTACTTCTGAAACTAAAAATACAGTATATGTTAATTAAATTGAATTTAAATAAAATTTTAAAAAACAGTCCAATTCACAATAACAAAAATAATTAAATATATAGAAATAAATTTAACTGGGGTGCCTAGGTGCTCAGTTGGTTAAGCCACTGCCTTTGGCTCAGGTCATGATCCTAGAGTCCTGGGACCAAGTCCCATATCTGGCTTCCCCTGCTCTATGGGGAGGCCTGCTTCTCCCTCTCCCTCTGCATCTCCCCTGCTTGTGCTCTCTCTTTCTCTCTTTGTCAAATAAATAAACAAAATCTTAAAAGATATTAACAAAACAAGCACAAGACTTATCAAAAATTACAAAACCTCATACAAAGAAATTAAAGAGTTAAATAAATGGAAAGGCATCTCATGCTTTTTTTTTTTTTCTTAAGTAGTTCTTTTTTTTAAGATTTTATTTATTTATTTGACAGGGAGAGAGCACAATCAGGAGGAGTGGCAGGCAAAGGGAGAGGGTGAAGCAGTCTCCTCACAGAGGAAGGAGTCTGATACAGTGTATTATCCCAGGACCCTGGAATCATGATCTGAGCTAAAGGCAGATACTTAACCAACTGAACCACCCAGGCATCCCATGTTTATAGTCTAGAAGATTTGATATTGTTAAAGAAGACAATACTCCACACCAACACTCCAATTTATACACAGATCCAATGAAATCACTCTCAAAATCCCACTTGTCTTTTTAAATGTAATTTGACAAGAGAATTCTAAAATTTATATGAAAATGCAAGAGATTCAGAATAGACAAAACAATCTTGCAAAATAGTGAAGTTGAATGATTTGCACTTTCCAATTTCAAAACTTCATGCAAATTAGAAGTAATCCAGAAGATTTGATCCTGACATAAAGATAGACTTGAGATTCCAGAAATAAGCTCCAAATTTATGGCCAATTGACTTAAAAAAAAAAAAACTGTCAATTGAATTTTGATAAGGGTATCAAGAAAATTCAAGGAGGAGGAGTAGTCTTCTCAACAGTTGGTGTTGTGACAACTCCATATTATACATAAAAGAATGAAATTGGACCTTGTCTCACACCATATATCACAATCAACTCAAAACTGAGCACACATATAAGTAGAAGAGTTAAAATTCTAAAATTCTTAAAAGAAAATATGGGGGTGATCTTTCTGTCTTCGGGACAAATGATATTCCAAGCATAGATGACCTATGAAAGACCACTCATTCATTTAATATGGTAAACCCTCTTGAAAATGGCACTAATTAGAGCAAGTGTTGGCTTGAGAAATTACATAATGCTTCCATACAAAATTACAAAGGACAAAATTTGGCTTGGGCTGATTTGCTTTAGAGATGGACGGTCTTGGTTAAGGGTCTTTTCCCTCTTATCCATCTTACTCTAAGGTATGATTCTGAAGTGAGTTCACAATAGTCCTAGAAGCGTGATGATTCACAGCAGGATAAAACCAGGAAGAAGCACCAGTTTATGAGGAAAGAAGCTCGGATTTAAAGACAGGCTGTGGCAATAAACAACTTTTATGTCTATAAATGGGGAGAAAGATGACTAATTTGCTACATATATTTTTTTATCCTCCAACATCATGTTATTTTACCATAGATGGAAAGCTTCTCTTCAAAACTGTCAAGTGGGAAGATAGAAGATACTGGCCTTCTTATGATTGAAAGACTAAATGTATTATTTGTCCGAGTAGTCAGTGAAGACAAGATGTTCAAGCAAATACCAGATTTAGTTATATCATCTAGAAAGGAATTTTTGTTTCTTCATGATTTATGGTTGATCCCTGTGACCTGTACGTATAGAAATTGTGCAGTAGGTAATTCTCAAGTGTTATCTTGCAAAAGCCAATCTTATAACCTGCTCAAAATATTTGCTCTGATTCTCTGTAGAGAAATACATGGATCTTGAAGGTAACAAGAAGTTACTTTTTCTTTTATATATGCAAATTATTTAGCAAAATTATTTGAAATCTGCAAATTTGAAGTTTAGAAGATAAATCAGAAATAAATATGAAATATGTATTGTATAATATGTTAATTAATAATTTATATATAGTGTATACTATATATAACATACACACATCTATATATATGGTTGGTTACTAGAAAACCCTTTGTTAGGGGAAATTACTTGTCATATTCCTGTTTTTAATAAAAAATATTTATATTTCAATAGGAAGATAAAGAGATTAGCATGTATTCATTGCATTAGTTAGAATGCCTAATATAACTTATCTTAGTCTCATAATAATACTGAGACAGATAGTATCATTAACCTCTTTTATAAATGTTTGAAATTAAGAATCATAAATATTAAGTGAATTGTCAAATGTCATAGGCCTGCCAAGTGATACAGACTGAATTCAAACTCAGTCATTCTGATTTAACATGCATGTTTATTAAAAAAGTACATAATTTTCCAATTAAAAATGTTTAGCCTAAGAAGATTCCAATAATGACTATTACTTGTGTCTACAATAATTGTTATGGCAATGCAACACTGTGAAAAGGAATGGATTTGAGTCTTCACTCCTGTGATTTTAGATAAATCATTCCAGGCCATATCTCAAATTCTTCTATATTTGATGCAGACATTTGCACACAGCTTGCATTGTGCTTGAAGGAAAACTGTAGCTTAGCATGTGCCATAGGGCATGGACTCATCACAAGTGAGTTTCCTTCTTCCCTTCTCTATAACCTTTCAATTCATCAGTAGGTGTTTGGAAATAAGCAGAGCTTTTCCTCCAGATGAATTTTAGGGACTCTTACAGAACAAAAGATTTCCAATTGATTCTTTTTAAAAAGAGGGATTTGGTTATGCAGTGGATGAGATTCTTTGTAGAATAAAGAGATGTACAATGTGCATAGCATTCATTAAAATGAGCTGTTTTAATTGTGAAAACTGTGATATTATAGGACAGAGGCCAACAACTGCACATTGTACTCCAAGGACAGGAAGTAAACCAGTTATCACTTTAATGTTATTATTATATAGGCTAAATAAAAAACAACTAGAAATGTAGGATATTAAATATGGCAATACACAGAAATCCTGTAATTCAAACGTGCTATTTTAAAGAAAAATGGAAATTGAAGTATGAACTACTGTATATAAAGAAAATCTGCAGCTGGTAAGTAAGATGATTCATTGTTCTAATCCACACTAGCTAATTCATAGTTCTGCTGGTAGAGACCAGCCTTTCTGTGAACAAGTGCATTTCTGTTAGTACCAACGAGAGTCACAGTCAATAAAGATTAGATTGGTTCCCATGAAAATATCTTTGTACTGAGCTCTTTCAGAAAAAGGAAGAAATAAAAAGAAAACAATGCATAAAACTTCTTTTTAAGCTTTGTTCCTTAGGAAATAAAAATCATCTTTCTAAAGTGGTGTGTTTTGTTGTTTTTTTTTTTTGGCTTCTTTGCTTTTGTTTCTTTAGAGTATTTCCAAGGTTATGACACATGAATAAGATACCCCAATACTCAGGTCAGCTGTTATATTTGTAAGAATACTGTATCAAGTTTCCATGGTTTTTTGGACTACTCCCACTTTCCCATCCCAACCAATATTTCTTAACCCATCTTATCTAAAATCTTCTTTTGGCATTAGGTAGCACTTCTATCTTCAGCAAGGAGTCTCATCAGCCAGTTGCCATTCAAAGGAAGAAATGAGAATATACATTGGCTTTGTTTCAGGTTTTGTTTTATAATCAATGAAATAAAACCCTTTGGTAGATTTTTAAATTATTTTTGTCGTTTGACACTGGTAAGTCATTTCATATAATCTAATGCATTTTTAAGACAACAAAGAAAATACTGTAAAAGTTACCTAACAGTTTTTATTTTTTATAAACCACACCATACTGGGATTAATAAAGTCATATTTGATGGGAACAGAAATAAATGAGCTCTGAAAAATATTGTAACAACCACCCAGTTTCCCATAAGGCTAATGGCATCCATAATAAGTATAAGGTAGTTGCTTTTCTTTGCTTTTAGTGGTAAAAATAATGGGGTTCTCACTGCAATAGGGAAAGAAAACTCTTTAATATCTCCCAAGATGTGAGCAAGAGGTAAGGAGGAGATTCAGATGGGCCAATGGTTCACTAGTGCTTGATTTGGAAAGAACCTTAGTTTTATTAATTCATTTTTAACATTGCGATTATTTTTCTAATGCCCAGGTTATATTTCAGAGTCCTTTTTTTTTTTAATAAATCAATCTGGTTAGATAATTGCTAGCACAGGCACATGCTAACAAAGAAATACCATTTTTCTAGGCATTTAGTGTTTCTTTAGTTTGAAAGTCAGAGGAACTAGCACAGGGGTAGAACAGTAAAATCAGCTCTAAATTCTAAATCAGCTCTTTATTCTAAAGGAATAAAATGGTCTGACTTGTAAAGCAGGCATAGTCAAGACCTGGAAATAGCCAGGAGAACTGACATCTCAACATTTATTTTGGCTTTTAGTTTCAACTATTTTAGTCAGTCTAATTTACATTATTCCTAATGTTGCTGTGAAATAACAGTGATTTTGTTTTGTTTTTGTTTTTTTTTTCTTCCCTTCCAAGTTACCCTCTAGTGGAGGTCTTAATGAACCATGAAATGATTTATGAGAGAAAACTGGAAGAAATTAGATTCTTGGCTAATTCCTTCACTGGATAATTTATAAAGCCTTCTTTCTTGATCAGTGACCAGTAAACCTTAGTTGCTTCAAGGACCATACGACATATATAGTATTCAGAGAAGTGGACTTATTTGTAAATGCACTTGCCAGACTTAAAACTCCTTCATGTCAAAGGAAAGAAACACGTACAAGCAGAAAACAAAGAAATCAAAGTGCTAAGTCAAAAGTCTATATGCAAAGAATCAAAAATAGGTAATCCTATACTGTTAACATGCTTTTTCTCTCACAAGACTACAAAATCCTTAAAAGCAAAGACATAACTTATTAGTATGTTCCCCTACCCACCACCAGGATCTATCACAGACCTTAAGATCCAGTAAACTCGGAGATAATTCTGAATCAATGTATCAGTAATCTATAAAACATGGAAATGCAGTAAAATGAGCTGGAAACCCAATGTTGAGTCAAGCCTACATCTCTTTCTCTTACTTTGTCCATCTTCTTAATTGTAAATTTATTCTGCAGGTCCTAGAGTACATTCTCTAGTGCCAACATGTAAAGAAATGGGAGGTTTCATCTGCTTTCTTCCAATGAATAATAAACCAGCCATACTGGTTTCCAGTTCATCATGGGATAATCCAGACCAGTTCAATCCAAAGCAGGCCAACTGACTTGCCTAAGGGTAATGTATATTGGTATCAAAACACAGCACAGCTCATTCCACTGAAAGAACCAACAAAGCCCGGGATTCAGTTAGCAGCATATAAGTTTATATCATCCGCTATTCAAAATATGTTTACGCATGATCCAGAGAAAGGGTTTTTAAAATATATTTTTAATATTTTTACTGTTAGGATGTTAAACGCTAAGGGGTATTAGTACTTGGTCATGTAGTTTGTCATTTTACTGAATCACCAAAAAGGAAGAATCTTAATGGCAGAAGGGGGATCTTTTTGCTACGGGTATGAAGTTGGCTATATCCTTGCCCATTTTGTTTTTTTTTGTGTGTGTGTGTGTGTTTGTTTGGTTGGTTGTTGTTGTTGTTGTGTGTGTTTAATAGTTGGTATTAATTAGAAGGCAGCTTACCCTAAATAGTTTGGCCAAATAAATGAACTTGATTATGAAGTAATAAACAAAGTCTTCAAAATCTTGAGAAATGTTAGGTGATATTTGCCTTCATTAATGATTATTGAACATAGAGCCACTGGGACCAGATTGCCATATAATGTTGTGAAAGTTAAAGGGAAGTAAGACTTACCATGACAAACTGTGTGCTTTCATGGGTTCTTACTCCCCTGCCATATCTGGAAAATTGTCACCTAATATAGTGAAACTGTCACACAAATCATTTTAATCTAAATTTAGAGAATGTTACCTGCTAGAAAAATGAATTTAAAGCTATTGAAATATTCTAAGCTTGAATAAGTATGTAATCTTCACAAATGCAATCCTTAAGATTAAGAATTAATATAGTTCCATAATGACAGGTAGTTCAGAAGAAAAATTTTTAGTTTGTGTTATCACTAGTTAGGCCCAGAAACAAACTAGAAGGCTTTAATGTGAATTCATGCAAAACAGGCAATATTTCACATAGGAACAAGCTTATCATGGGTTGGTGGAGTGCTGTTCTCTTTACCAAGGACTCAGATTTATAAACCAGTGAGTCATCAAGGAAAAAAAAAGGGGGGGGGCATAAACATCATAATATTCACGATGGCCATGTTATTTCCCAAAGCTATAAACATTTGTGTGTGCATAAATCTCTGTAGTTATATTATACTATAGCTATGAGAAAAATAATGTGCTAAAGATAGTGAATTGTTAAATAATTTTGTTTGTTTTCTAAGAATTTGGAAAGACTTTAAGATGATTCTTTTTTAAAAATGTCCAAAGTGGTTTAATCTCGTGCCTTCTTTTTCTTTCTAATAATTTCCCTTGCGGCATTTCAAAATCCTTCCATTAACATGGAGCAGCACTTCGAAAAATAGCCTGGAGTTCTTCACGTTTGCTTTTAGATGACAGGATTGTGCATCAATAAGCTGCTGAGTGATTGAATAAAGTCTCCAAGAGCTAAAATGGGAGACTAAATGTAGCAATATGGATCTACTGTAAAGGTGAAATTCAAAGTTGCAAAAGGTAGAAACTGCCTCTTGACAAGTGCTGTATGAATTTGAGTGGAGACACATTTAGGAATATTGCATAATCTGCGACTTCTCTCAGCTCTGTATTTTTACTCAGTGGTGATTGTGTTTCATTCTTGCCTGTGGGATAAATTAAGGCAACTTACGCAGCATCTTAACCTAGGATGTGACCTACAGGTTATTTAGTTTAACCTTTCTTTTGAGTACAGTTATATCATCTGTAGCTGCAGTGCTTAAATGTTTATTTTAATAGCAGAACATTTCCTTCAAAAAGAACTCTACTTAGAAACGCATTATACTAAATGGAAAAGAGTTGAGTTACTCTGGCTGGGAGCCGGAAGAACAAGGATAATATTCGTCATCTGTACTACCTCCTCTGCAAAAGCGCAGGTCTCCAGGTCCCACAGAGCACAGAATGAATGCCACTGTTCTCTGACATTCTGGAGTGATGCCTTGCAGGTCTGTTCCACACCTATAAGGGCAGTAAACTCATCACTTACGGAGGCCACCCACCCTGATCAGGGGCAACCTTTAAGACCATCTGCTACTTACCTCCTGTCAAAGTACGCCTCTTTCACTTGTGCCCTCCACTGCTGCTCATACCCATTCTTACTCTTCCAACTAAAAGCTCAATTAGCTGTATTATATCTAATGTAAGCTTCCCCCCCACCTTAGCACTTTCAGGAAATATGGAAATCTCTAAATATGTAATATTTACTTTCTCAACACATGCCAGGTGTTTGTGCTTTGCATTTGTTAACGCACAACAACCTGGTAACTGGCATTATTACTATTAAGCCAGTTTTCAGGGTTTGTAGAGGCCGGATGAATGTGGTTGTATACCTAGTAGGTGGAAAAGCTTGACATTAAATCATATGCTTTGCTTTTTTTTTTTTTAAGATTTTATTTATGTATTTGTTAGAGAGAGAGAGAGAGAGAGAGAGAGCGAGCACAGGCAGACAGAGAGGCAGGCAGAGGCAGAGGGAGAAGCAGGCTCCCTGCCGAGCAAGGAGCCCGATGTGGGACTCAATCCCAGGACGCTGGGATCATGACCTGAGCCGAAGGCAGCTGCTTAACCAACTGAGCCACCCAGGGGTCCCTATGCTTTGCTTTTTAAATCAACTTTGTTAAGGTTCTGTACTGTCCTATGGTTTAATTTTGGTAAATTTTTATATGCAACAGAAAGAATGTGTGTTCTGTCACTGTTTTTGCATGATATTCTATGCATGTTAATAATCAAATTGACTCATTATTTTCAAAGGATCTATTTTCTATGCCACTGGTCTGCTTCCTCTTAGATTTTGTGAAGGATAAGATAAAGACTCCCATTATGACTGTATATTTGGTTATTATGTTTTCCTTTAATTCTGTCAATTTTTTAATAGAGCTTAAAGGTATGTTTTCAGGTACTTGTAGGGGTTGGAAGGTTGTGTGCCTCAAAATTCTGTACTTAAAAAATATCTTTTAAAATATTATGGAATATTATGTCATATTTCCAAGTCTTTTCTTCAAATCTATGCAATTAAATGTATAACTGATTTTAAAATAATAAATAAGTCTTAAAAGGGGGAGACTTCAACTCATATAATGACTGACAGAAGAAACAGATCAGTAATGTAGAAAATAAATCTTTTGAGGCTAATGAGTCAGGCAGATCACTCTATCATTTAATTTGCTAATGTTCAATCATATGTTATCTTTTAGAATTTGACACATTCAAAATTGGTGACTACTGTATTTTGTTTTGAATCTACTTTTTCCATATTTAATAATACTTTGTTACCAGGGTTTAAAAGCAGAGCTTCCATTATGCCAGCATAACTCCTCCAAAAATCTTAGAAAAATCAATGATACCAATCAGGAAGGGTGTTCTTGATGTTACCAAATACCTCTTGACTGATGAGAAGGTATGGATTTAGGAAAGTGTAGCAAAGAATGAAAGTATAATTAGAAGGATACATATGGCTGTTATAATCTTATCAACAACCAAATGTGGTTAAAACAATTTAAGGGGTGCCTGTGTGGCTTAGTTGGTTAAGTGACTCTTGGTTTTGGCCCAGTCATTATCTCATGGGTCTTGAGATCTAGCTCCACAGGGAGCCTGCTTGAGGATTCTCTCCCTCTGCCCATCGCCCTACTTGTGTGCATGCACACACACACACACACTCTCTCTCTCCCCACAAATAAATAAATAAATCTTTTAAAAATAATTCAGTATCAACCTTTCAATGTGGAAAGAGATTTCAGAGGAAAAGATAAAAGAACCAGCTGAATGGGAACAGGGTATCTCCAGACCTGTGCAGTCTTATCTCTAGGAAGAAGAGAAGAGAAGACAACATTCTTGTTTAGAATATTTTAAGACCACTAAGTCCTCAGTGTATAATAGTCTAAGGTCTTGGAACAATAGAGATGCTATTAAGTTGGCATCTTCTTGCTCTAATGACTGAGAATATACCAGGATTTTCATTACAAACTCATCTCTTATGAGGGAAATGTTCTGATCCATCAGGTAAATAACATATATTTTGCCTCTAGCCTGAACAACAAAGACCAGCATATTTAAAGATAAGATATACTTTTTATCCTGTTCTTACCTTCAGTGTTATTACTTTACTTTGGTGTTCTTTAAAGTAGCCATAAAGAGAATTTTCATTTTTTCTTCTGCTTTTTCTTCTCCAAAACTTATGAATTTCTTTAACGTTATTTGAACAGAGATCACTGGCTTTATAGTTAAGTTCTTTTACCACATTTTCTGAAGACCTGAAAATAATAGATTATGGGAAAGTGTAAGGTTTTACAGGGATATAGTTATAAAAAACAAGAAAACCTATATAGTTTTTGTTTTCTTTTTCTTTCCTTCTTTCTTTTTTCTTTTTTTTTAGATTTATTTATTTGGGGGAAGAGGGGCAGGAGAGAGAGAGAAAGAGAGAATCTCAAGTAGATTCCACATTGAATGCGGAGCCTGAGATGATGCTCAATCCCATGATGCTGAGATCATGACCTGAGCCAAAACCAAGAGTTGGACACTTAACCAACCGAGCTACCCAGGCGCCCCATCCATAATACTTAAAAGCCAAAGAACTACATGATATCTTTTAAAGAAAATGTAGATGGAGAGAGGCCAAGAACAGAGGCATGGACATTTCTATAGAGAGATTTTTGTGTGAGGGGTGGTCACCAAATAAATCTTAGGAAGAGAAATCATGACAATAGGAGAAATTCCTGGGAGTGCAATGGTAGCTTAGAGTAGAAAACATTTTCATTAGAAGATGTGGTCAACTTTGTTAAATACTGCTGGAAGATAAATAAGATGAGCACTGGAATGAAATCTACATTTTTGTGGATGATTCAGGGTACTGTTTATCTTTGTAACCATTTCAATTAAGTGGTGTGGGGGAAAAAAGCACTATTAAAGTCAACCATAGAGGGAAGAGGAAAGAAATAGAAGGCCGAGAGAATCATCATGAAGTGTTTTACTGGGAAGAAGAACACAGTGGGTGGTAAATCAAGGAAAAGCAAGAAGGGTGGTTTAGTGTCTTTTTAAGGTAGATAATATTAAGAAATATTTGGATGTCAATGGATTTAATAGGGTTAAAAGGAGAGAAACAAATGACAAGAGAGAAAGAGGACACTGCAGGAAGAAAGTCCTAGAAAATATGACACACACACAAAAAAAACCCCAAGGAATGAGGGGAGGGGTGAGATTTGCATTTAAGCAGAAAAATTTCTTGTATCTTAACAGAAGGCACAGTAAAGTATGTGATTAGAACTGCTCTTAGGTTTCAGTTGTTGGTATTTAGAGTAAGACTGTTCTTATCCAGCTGATTCTATTTTTTCTAAGAAGTATGTAGAGAAGTCATTAGCTGAGAATGTAGTGTTTGGTAGGAGGCTAGGTATGAAATGGACATGTTTGAGAGGGGAAAAGTGAATTTATCAGCAATATTATCTTTTAATGTTTGCTGTATACCAAATTGATATTTGGGTGCAAAAGTATGTCCAATTGAAATTTATGTTCAGAAACTTACCTATTAACAATAGTTGTAGAATTTTCCTTCCACAACGTTTTGCTCATCTGCAGGTATAGATAAGGGCATAGTTGATCTAACCTGGGATGGGATTTTGCCAGTGAATAAGAAAGAGAGAATGTTGCAAATGTGTTAAAGTATTGGCAAGAAAGTATTTTTGATGATAGATAATAGCTTATAGACTGTGTAAAAAAAAAACCTTAGAAGACTAAAGGATGGTGAAATAAATTCTGGTCACAATGAAGTTGGAGAAATGTTGGAGTGGAAAAATAATCCATGAGTTAAAATGAGAGGAGATGGTAGTTTGGGTATGAATTATCAGAAAACACTGGATGGCTGAGTTAGGAGTAGATTTAAAAAAAAAATAATATTGGATCTAAGGAAAACAAGAAATTAAAAGACATGAATTTTGGAGGGTGATGTCTTCATGAATTATGACAGGAGTGAAATTGAAAGTAATAAAGTTATGAGTCAATGAAGGAACATTCCCAAAGACTGAGAGATGACAGAAACAATGAATGGTAAAGAAAGGTAAAGTCTGGTACCATGAAAGTCAAAGGAGCTGGGTGTTTCAAAGAGAAACAAAATGACACAGTTTGAAAGTATTTTTGGGAAACAAGGAAGAAATATATTTTGTATTAAAGTCTTAAGGCATGTGCCATGTGTGAGAGAACATTGGAAGGAGCAAACACTGAAGGGCTTTTAGAGAAAGAAGAGGTTGTACAGCACTTTGCTGATGATGGATCTTAATAGGCTCAATGGAAATTTTGGAAAGGAAGTAAAAGTGAGAAATGGAATCTGATTATAGGATGCACTGACAAATATATGTGAATGGATTCCTTTTTCTGGGTATGGTCTGGGTGGCCTGGACTTTCATCAGGGGGGTTGAGGTAAGTAAGGATGAATAGAACCTTGGGACTGGTCTTGGAAGTCAGGGCAATCAGTAATTGAAAACCTCTTGGTGCCTATCTCAGCAGTGATAGAAATATGGCAGCTCAGAGCTCTTGATGACTGGAAAACTCCAAGAGGATGCCCATGTCCCTGAGAGTATTTCTGGTTTGTCTTGATGTATCTTTGTCTCACCTACAACTAGCATGGTTGTGACTACTGCACCCATTTACTACAGATTTCTTTTGCTTATGCTTTATCCTTGGCCTCATATTCTTTGCATCTCTTATTCTCTCTTTGGTGAATTCCTACTTACAAACTTAAACAACATCCTTTTCTGTGGTTTCTAATCAAGGCTCTCAATACCTTTCTCCAGATCCACAGTTACGCATTCCATTACCTGTACACTGACAGTCTTTGCTCCTGTGGCTCTTTCAACTTATATCATTCAAATATATATAATTCATATAATTTCTTAAATTATATATGTATGCATATATGTGTGTATATATATATTTAACTAACTTATTTCTCATTGTGTAGCTTCCCCATCATGTCTTCTTGACTCTCACTGTTAATCATGACCATCATATTGAATTCCATACCCATTCTTTCCTTGCTTTACTTCCTGTGTAGTTTCCTACATCTGTAAGGATTCCTAAATATTTTTCTTAATTATATTTAATTTTATATGTTACATGTGTATAAAGATTTTAGGTCCTATGTTTTTAATATTATACTGTTAGAATCCATCCATTTTTGTTTTCATTAAAACTATATGTGACAACTGTCATATGATTTCCCTGATATGAGGAAGTGGAGATGCAATGGGGGTGGGGGTTAAGGGGGTAGGAAAAGAATAAATGAAACAAGATGGGATTGGGAGGGAGACAAACCAAAAGAGACTCTTAATGTCATAAAACAAAGTGAGGGGGGTGGAGGGAGGGGAGTTGGGAGAGAGTGGTGGGGTTACATTATGTTTATATAAAAATTTTTAAAAAACTATATGTGAATATACTGCTGTTAAAAAAATCCAATCTCTATTTTATAGATATTGAGTTGTTAACTTTTTTTTTCCTTGCATATATCCTATGGTAAATATGTGCCAGTATTTTTCTTGGATAGAAAGAAAGGGTAAAATTAATGGGACATAAAATATATGAATGCCCAACTGATTTAAAAAAAAGTATATGCGGACTAAAAAATGCCATGGTCCAAATATTAAGATTACTTCATATTACTTTTAATATTTTAATATTTTAATTTTAACATTTTAATTTTAATATTTTAATATTAAGATTACTACATATTACCTTATATAATTTTATATACTTTTATACTTTATATACTTTATACTTTTGTATACTTTATATTGTGTGAACCCAAGTTCCACAAGATTTCTGATTAAACAGATACTTTTTGGGGTGCCTCGGTGCTTCAGTTGGTTAAGTGTCTGCCTTCAGGCTCAGGTCATGATCCGGGAGTCCTAGGATCATGGGGGAGATTGTTTCTCCCTCTCCCTCTGCCCCTCCCTCTGCTCATGCTCTCTCACTCCCTCTCTCTCAAACAAATAAAATCTTAAAAAATAAATAAGTAACCAAATACTTTTCACTTCATTTCCTAAAGTTAAGCTCCTGTTTAAATCCATGAAAGTTACTTGCCTAGAGAAAAAGTAGTGTGATGGGAAGATCAAAATCTTTGAGTCAGCTGAAGCTGGTTTAGAATCCTGCTTTCTATGTAACTGGAGTGGCAGTAAATCTTACTGTGTAATAGCATGGGCTCTGAGGACAGAAATATTGGCTTTAAATCTCACTTTGACCATTTCCTGACTGGTGACCGTTAACAAGCATCTCAACTGCTGTTGGCAGAGCTGCCCTTTCTGTAAAATGGAGATTAAATAATTAGGTTCAGCAATGAAAACAACAGAGATACTACAAGGTTTATGGGAATAAAAGTTTCATAGAGGGATTAAGATGAGTATAAGAACAGGAGAAGGGGGAGGAGTGGAGATCTGGATAAGAAGGCTACAGCTCCAGAGCCAGAGAGATAGCCCCAAAGGACTTTAGTCTGATGTACCAGGACTAGATGGAAAAGTCAAAACTCACAAAAAAGTGTGAGATTTTATGGCATCAGCCCCGACAAGTGTGAAGAGGGAGCTCACAGAAATCTAAGGAAATGCCAATATCTGGCTGCCACAATTCCAAAATAGAAGTTCATGAATAAATCTGATAAACCATAGCATATGACTATGTCTGGAAAGACGCTGCATTTGCCTACCACTGTCTTCTAAGATTAATGGACTCTCTTCCTCTCCTCTTTCAAAATCTGTTTTTCTTCTCATTGAAAAACTTGAGTCAGAGTCTTCCAGAGAAAAGGATGATGGGAAAGATTTAGTTCTTGGTTTTTCTTCTGTGATGCTAATGGTACCTTATGCGTCCAAGGCAATGTTGGTCAATAAATCCATGATTTATACACTATCTGCCTCCTAAGGTTTGACACTTAGTAAGCATGTACCCATAGGCTATTAATTAATTAATTAATTAATTATATTTTTAATGTTTTTTAAGATTTTATTTATTTATCGGACAGAGAGAGAGAGAGAGAGTGAGCACAAGGTGGGTAGAGAGGCAGGCAGAGAGAGGGGGGAGAAGGCTCCCCGCTAAGCTGAGAGCCCAATATGGGACTCAACAGGACCCTGAGATCATGACCTGAGCTGAAAGCAGAGGCTTAATCCACTGAGTCACCCAGGTGTCCCATTATAAATTTTAAAGATTTGTTTATTTTGAGAGAGAGAAAGAGCATGAGTGGAGGGAGGAGCGGAGGTAAAGAGAATTCCAAGTTGACCCCCTACTGAGTAAAGAGCCCCATGCAGGGTTTGATCCCACAGCCCTGAGATCACAACCTGAGATGAAACCAAGAGTCAGATGCTTAACCGACTGAGCCACCCCACCCTAGGCAATTTATTTAGACTATCTCTGTCTCTGTGACTGGGAGATGTTAATAGCAACCACCTCATAAAATTATGGTGCAAATTAAATTAAGGAATATATTTAAAATCTTTAAGAGTCTCTAGCTTATAAAACTCAATAAACATTTTTATTATCATAATTATTAATAATTTCTAGGATGAACTGGCTATTAAAGAAATAAGCATCCTTCCCACAGCATATGCACACTACACAGTGAAAGAATTATATTCAACAGGGATGACCCATTTTGGATAGTGATTACAGTCATTCATTCTGTCCAAGAGTCCTGAATGTAAAGGAAAAGAGAAAGACTCGGGAGCAGATGGTTCAGGAGGACAAATAATAAAAGTAGAGAAGGGTAATGGAGACAAAAAGATGAATGTCTGACTTTCCAGAGCAAAAGCATTCAGGATTCATGGTGAGAAAAGTGGTGAGATAAAGAGGTTTGCAAAGCTTCTCTTGCATTGCTAATCACATCACTGATTGTTGAATGATAATGACTCCAATATCAGTGAGGT
Source organism: Taxidea taxus jeffersonii (assembly GCA_003697995.1). NCBI lineage: Eukaryota > Metazoa > Chordata > Mammalia > Carnivora > Mustelidae > Taxidea > Taxidea taxus. The sequence goes on along the minus strand of RCUC01163040.1, from coordinate 3,020 downwards.
CTGGTTTTGTGATTGATGAGATAATTTCCAATTTTTACTTGCTTTCCCATCATCTGTATGGGAATTCCCAATTATTTATGATCATCTTAACGTTTCTCTGTTCCTAAGCACGTAAGGATCTATAATGAAATTTAAAAAGAAAAACACTACATTATTTGAGGTACAATGGAATAAATGTAGGAACAGAGCAGATACATAGGTATGGTTATAGGAACAGATATATTTCATCTATCTTGTTCTTCTACCACCTTTTCTGTATCACTACCACTCCCCACTCCAGCAAGTGCAGCCAATAAGGAGTCTGGGGCTATTCTAAGCACAAAATTTGCTTGTGGGTACTCTGCCTACAGGGAGCATCCTCAGGATAGAAATACTATTGCTAAACAGACTGAGATGCCCATGGAGTGAAAAAGGGCAAGCTGAGTTTTAGAATAAGAATAAAGACATTTCATATTCACAAGATTTCTGTGACATTTTTATTACTATCAAGCCATCATTAATTTTAGTCTCATTTGTCTGAGCTCTCCACCCTCCTGATCTCAGTGATTATTATAAAATATTCTAACTATAAATTATAATAATAGAGTGATAAACTTTAGTTATATAATTATAAAATTAACCAGTCCTTCACAGAAAATATCTAAATGGAGAAGAATTAGAGATGCAAGTAGGGAGCTTGAATATCAGACCTAGAATATACTCTAAAAAGGAAACAAAATGCTGCTTTCTTAAACTGAGTTCTTTAAATAAATGAAGGTTTATCAAGAAGGAAAAAAAAATTCCACCAGAGCATAATACACAGTTAATTAAGGTAATATTGTTTACAATTTAAAGTATTTAGTAGCCTTTAGATAATAATTTACTCCCACCATTTATACAGTAGATTTAATATGCAACCTAACCATTGAAGATACATGATAATTTGCATAATTGAAAAGCTATGTTCAAATCATATTTAAGAATTTTCCTAAGTTGTCAGAATTGGAAATTCCTTCCTAACTGGACACTTAATACATTTTCTCTCATCTTTGTGATTTTAAATGTCAAATTTAAGGAATAATTATTTGTTTTTATGCTATTGGGCCATTTTTAATTAATCAAAATATCTTTTTAAGGCAAGTATAAATAAAATTAAATGCCACTATTTCTCTCTGCGGTGACAGAAAGCTACTGGTACATCAGAGCACCTGGGTGGCTCAGTCTGTTAAGCATCTAACTCTTGATTTCAGCTCATGACCTTGGGGTTGTAAGATGGAGTCCTGCGTAGGGCTCCATGTTCAGTGGGGAGTCTGCTTCTCTCTCTCTCCTCCCATCCCGTCCCCTGCTCCTGCTTTCTCACTCTCAATCTCTCTCTAAAATAAATAAATCTTCAAGAAAAGAGAAGAAAACTATTGGTAATTATACACAAGAAAATTATAATATTAATATAGCTGGGTATGGTAAGTTAGGTTTCTTATTTAATGGTTAGTGGTTTTTGTTTGACATTCTAGTGGTAATATATTAGTAACAACAAAGAAAGTATTTCTCATTACCATACCTGAATAGAAGTGCTTTTTTATTGTGGTAATGTATACAAAACACAAATTTAGCATTTTAAGAATTTTCAAGCAGACATTTCAGTAGCATTAAGTGCATTCACAGTGATGTACAACCAACAGCAACCACCACCCCTCTCCAGAACTATTTCATCATCCAAACCTGGAACCCCCATACTCATGAAGCACTAATTCTCCATTCCATCCTTTCCCTTGTGCCCAGAAGCCACTGAATGGACTTTCTGTCTCTATGAATTTGACTACTCTAGGCATCTCATACAAGTGGAATCATTCGATGCTTATGATTCTGTGTATAGTTCACTTAGCCCCATGTCATCAAGAGACATCCATGCTAGAGCACAGGTCAGCATTTCATTCCTTTTGAAGGCTGAATCATATATTCTGTGGTATGGACAGAACACATTTCGTTTATCTGGTCATCCGTCAATGGGCACTCAGGCTGTCTCTACCTTTTGGCTATTGTAAATAATCTCTCTATGAACACTGGAGGGAAAAGATTGGAGCCTCGGTGTTCACTTCTTCTGGGTATATGCAGAAGTAAACTGCTGGGTCATATAGTGATTCTATGTTTAAGTTTTTGAGTAACCACCATCCTATTTTCTACAAAGGCTATACCATTTTACATTCCTAGCAGCAATACACAAATATTTACTTATTTTTCCATAATTATTAGTGATATTGAGAATTCCTTCATGTGCTGATGAAATTTATATATCCTTGTTGGAGAGATGTCTGTTCAGGTCTGCAATGCTATTTTTAAATGACACATATTTACAACCTTTGATACAGAACCAAGTAAATGTATTTTCTAACAGACAGTGAAATGGCAGTCATTTCAAGGAAACCTGAAGTTAATGAAACCATTTACCCAGAAGACTAAATATTTTAGTATATTTTAGACTAAAATATAAAATATAAATATAAATTTATAAAAATAAAAATAAAATATAAAATAATATTTTAGACTAAAAGTTATACTTTTCCTATCATTTTTATTTAAAGTTGAATTTGGAATAAAATATGGGATTAAACTGATTTTGAGAAACATGTTATGGTATAGAAAATAATCAAGTTATATTGATAAGTGAAAAACTTCAAATTTAAAATGATAATATGATATAACCCAAATTCTATGAAAAAAAAGCAGTCACAAAATATGCTAATTACCCATAAATTAAAAATAATAAGAAAACAAGTTACAAGTTATTGGGAACTAAGGAGTAGTGACTATGTCAGATATTAAAATCATAGGATATAAAAATGTAGGTAGATTAATGCTGAATTATCTGTTTCATTTATTAATTGCTAAGTAACAAGTCCCTAAAGTTCAAGATCTTAGAAGCGTTCAAGCTTCTTCTTAGGTTAGCTAAAGAAAGTACTGTTCCTATTTCTTCAATGGAAAATGGCAGGTAATCTGCTTAATCAATACATTTCCTGAATCAATGATTTCATCACAGAGCTGAG